>CABFVX010004656.1:0-62008 GCA_902151425.1 Timema shepardi | reverse complement strand
TTCAGGCCTTGTGACGAAGGAACCAATGCTCATTCAACATAATACAACACCAGCTAGAGGTTCAAAACGATGAATAAAAACTCCAATACCACCTCTATCCTACCAATTAATTAATTAACAATAATTAATAATTAATCAGCAATAATCAACATGTCAGAGTTGCTCGGACAGGGAGGGGAAAGTAGGTCAGGGGGGAAGGAGGCTATTTATAGCACAGGAATAACGGTACCTCAAATATACACCGTTTTCGATATAAACTCTCTGAATAGCTTACATATACACATTTCTGTGTATAAAGGACTGTTTTGAAACGCCATCCCCACTACTCTTATCCAACTGGTGCGATAAGATACAAAAAAGGTGTAAGAGAGGAAAAGACCCAGAAACAAGACAGCCTCGTTTATGTGACGATTACAATGAGTAGGGGACTATTTGTATCAAAAGAGTTACCCCTTTTTACCTTTATGACTCCCTTTACGGGTTTCCTGGACTCAAAGTGGCTCGAAGAAGAAAAGAGAAGGTGGATTTTCTGGGAGGTACAGCATGTATACAATTATATTTCTCGTTATTTATCTTGCCTAGTACAGTTCTGAAAAAATTCTTACTGATGTCGTCAGTAGTATAAAATAATCTGGGAGCCGTAAAAAATGATATAATGGGCCGCGGGTTGACCAGGACTGCTTTAAACAAACCTCCCACCCTCTATAGTTCTATACAAAATACTTCCAGTGAGGATTGCTCTATTGTGCTTTGTGGCTCTGTCACACACCTTTAAAATGTAACAAAACATTATAGTGAGAACAGAATACGGTTTACTAACTGCGTCGCGAAATGTCGTGCCTGCACACTTCAGAGTTCTAAACATATTTTGTATCCAGTCTCTTTTGTAGAAATATTTTCCCGAGTGCGTTCCATTTCAAGTTTGATAAATGAGTCCAGGCATGCAGTGATTGTCTCATGTTTAAAAAAATATATTTCCTCCAATATAGCCTTACCACAGACTGGTTTCATCTATTGTTTGTGTCTTTTTCTAAAAGGCTTATCATTCTTCCTCCACGCCAATGCCATTAAATTCTCTCAGTGATCATACATTCCTAATCACCTACCTTTGTAACGTAGTTAAATGTGGATTCCATACATTTCTGCGAAGTCAAAATTACTTATTTAACTCGATTACGGTGGGGTCCACTACCAACTTCTGAATATGAAGCATATCTGAAACGTTTGATCAGTTAAGAGTGAAACCTCCTTTACTAACCAAAGATGCAGAAGGCGCAAATAGACACAGAAAATTAAACAATCAGAGTGAGTCGTTTGAGTGAAATCAGATTTCTGTTACTCAGACACACGCAACTCACCTGGTTTCGGAAACAGCTACCAGACGGTCGTCCTTTGTGCCCTCATATTATAAACCACATAGCAACTCAAACATAAATAAATAAATGAATAAATAAATAACTAACCTAAGGGTACTCTTGAGGTGTGAGATCATTTTATCCTAACATAAAGAAAAAACAATAAATTAATTTTAAATGTTTATTTCTTATAAATATATATATATATATGAAAACTATGTATGATGGTAAAAAAATTATATAAAAATAAAAACTATATAAATATATACATCTATGTGAAAACTATGTATGATGGTAAAAAAATTAAATACGATAGACGTTTTCTAAGAATATATTAAAGGTTATATAATTATGTGTATGAAAAAGTTAATATAAAAGATCCTTTCAAACTTACGGTCTTCATTAACATTAGTAAATTTACTTTAAAATTTAATAAATTCAACAAATCTCAGGTTCTCATATAACCCACTCACAAAAGAATATTATATAGTCCAAAAATAATTAAACTCCTCTTCTCCAAGAACACAACTCTATTTACAAAATTACTAGAATGATCCGCTAAGCTAAATATAACTATGAGAGTAATTGATATTTCAATGTAATACAAATAGAAAATGAATCTGAACGGATTATTAACAACAGCAAGAGATATTGAGGCATTTACCTTCAGGCATTACCAAAATAGACTTAATTCATTTCTCTTTCAAGAAGATTAAGTATCTTCCACGAATAAATAATAAAGGAAAGTCTAGATTACTCGCAATACTATTTTATGTATTAGGTTAATACTTGCCATAATAGATCAATATTGCTACATATCTGCAAAAGTAGTATTATCAAACAAAATGAATTAAATATACGATCTTACTACAGAATAACTTTCTATCTATCTCCAGATCAAAGATAATTCGTATAGAAATATTTAACTATCGATATATATATATATCGATCTCAGTCATAATTTCAATGTTCATTATTATGGTCTTTGGAAATCCTTATAACATTAACCATAATCAAATTTAGTTTCATTAGCCAATACAAGAGTATTTTAAATTACAAAAAAAAAAATAATAAGCCAAAATAAGAAGTTTGGAAAATTACAAATTTAAAATTATCTAAGCCAAAATATTCAATTTTCCTTACATTTTTAATATGCGCAGCCAAGGCTACGTTCTCCTCTACCAAGAGCCAAATCCAAGTGTGCCGGTAATGGCAACATACTGGCACTATGTTCACTTAAACCCAGAGAAAAGGGAAGGCGTGGAACAAGGTGGGTCACGAGGGAGGGGATACGCATGACAAAACACATGGTCATGAAGCTTTGAGAATGTTCATGAATCTTCTCCGATGGACTAGAACTGGAATCACTTCCCTTATTAAACACTTTGAAATGTTATATCACTCTGCGACCTCTAGCGGTCACCGCTCGAACTTGGGTTGGCTCAGTCAGTTCTTTGCGCGTCACGGTCTTGATCGGATGTGTTGTTGTTGTTGAATCGCGTAAACGCCGTGAGATGATTGGTTGGTAAAATGGGGTAAGTAGGTCATGCCATCCCGTCTTCTTTCTTCTTGTTTTTGTAGATAATACTACAAGAGGATATCTTATTGAAGAATAAGGGTGGAAATTACATTTCTCTAAGACATTCTTGTTGCTTCTGTTTGCCTTTAATGCTCCACGTATCAATAACTATTTTAGTATACTGGATGTATTTAAATTATTTGAAATTTTAGTTAAATCTGGGATACCCAAAAAAACTTGTCATGCTAAATTGAGGTATGTTTGACTTCTACGCGTGGCGGTGTACAGGTTTAAGTGGACCATATTATTGTAAGATTTGAGATCGAGTGAAATTTAGAGAGATCGATGTCTACACGGACCATTCCTACACTAACGTTGTGGACCGAATAAGTAAATGAGCCTTCTTTTCAGCTATAAATTTCTAAATAAATCGTTCTAGATTATATTTATTTATTTAGGTTGCGCCATGTTTGCATAATTTTTTTATTAGGTTACAGAAGGGAGGTAGATAGACAGAAAGTTTTCTAGATGTTGTTGCATTTCACAAGTATTTGTAATAGTGAACAAAGGGAAATATAATCTGACGACAGAGAATCATTGCAAAGAAATAAATAAAAAATTGATTATCCAGGTGTAAGAATATTTTCTAACACTTGTGGATGGATTGAATTTTATGTTCTCAAATTATTCATTAATTTGAAATATATTAAAGTTGGGAACTTTTTATTTGAATTATGAAATGAAAAACTATTTCATTGCAACGCTTTAGAAATAAATTGTGGGTTTAAACAAGGAGATGTACTTTCCCCATTACTCTTTAATCTATCCTTAGAATATGCTATTAGGGTAATGCAAGAAAGTATTACTATTGTAATTATTAGTATTCGTGTTATTTGTTTGTGGATATTGCAGATTTTTACAGCCTGTTTTATTCGTCACTTCACTACTCATTTTGTATCAACGCATAGCTCTGAAATGATAGTTGAACCTATATTTGATCTTATTTTCGATTCAGTTCACTAGCCTCAACTAACTATATATATATATATATATATATATATACACACACATATACACATTTATTTACATGACGCCTTAATATTTGTGTATATTAAGATAAATAATGTTTGTGAAGGTATAACTAGTGTCCCTTTTTTAATATTTATGCGTATATACTCGTATTTTTGTATATGATAGATTAAATACTAATTCAAAGGTATATTGACCTACCACTCAAATATATGTCTCCGTCGTAATCTTTGAATCAATAGCCTTAAATCTAATAGTCCGATAGCCTTTATTTAATGCAATAGACACACCAGTCCAATTATACAGCCACTTCACTGGTCAGGCCTAAGGTCAATGGATCCTTAGCAAGTCAATTATCTATATGTTTAAGGGCCAAATTACTTCATCTGACTATCTTTGACTGTATTTCCATACACAAATATTGGACTATCATCACCTGCATTAGTCTTTCGTCCTTTCAGTTACCAAAACTGAAATCCTAATCTCATACCCTTGAGAGCTAACAACCGGTTACTGACTACATACAGACTGGTGATCACAGAGCAATTAATGGCATCAAATCTTATCACCTTAATGCAAGAATAGTTCAGACATTAAACTGAGTCTTTTATCTGGAATCTAATATTAAGCTACTTGGTGGTCAATCACTTGATTAATTAACATTTGAGAAAACATTCTAAAAATTGGTAAGTAAAGAGCGACATGTAAGCTCCCAAAAGATTTATTTTTATTTATTTGTTGTATTTAACGTGCGCTTTCTGAACCGGCTGATTATATCAGCACACGAGCATTTCTATGAGCGAGACCTAAAGACCTACCAATTTTGTTGGTAAAGGTATTTTCACAAACCTTCCAGGGTTCTTTTACAAGCCACAATCGACTTGAGACCGACGGGTTCACTTTCCCTCCAAAGGAAGTTGTGCTACGTATTTTTATTGCTCAAGAAAAATGTGTCGCCCCCGGCTGGGTCTAAACTCACGAACAACAGATCCTGAGGCAAGCACTTTACCCCAAGACCACTGAGGTCTACTACTTGAAAAGAGAAGCTGTGATTTATTTGCTCATGGAATTATAAGAAAAAATACTAACTATATAAGGTAAATTAATTTTTTTTAAATTTAAACAATTTTGGAATTATAATAATAGACGCAGTTAAAAAACACAATACAGAGTATAAACCACAAATGTGTTAGGAATATATGTCAAAAAAAAAAAAGAACATTTGGTTGGCAGATATGTTTTAATAAAGAGATAAAATATCAAAATAAAAGTAAGTCAAATGGAGTTAGAATATTATACAGATCTAAAATCATATTAAACAAATTTAAAAAACCTAATTATAATATCAAAGTATATGGAGTTGGAAAAATAAGCTAAAAAACAAAGAATTTATTTGGAAGATATGATATATGAAATATCATGTCAATTTATATATAATGAGAATAATTAATTGGAAATTACAATAATTACTTTAATTAAATCCCAAATAATATGTGGAACAACAAAAATAGTAAAAATAATTCTAATCAATACTTTATAAAACTACAATTATAAAATACAATAAGAGTGACATGTAGATAGAAAATAGTATTTTTATCATTTAAAATAATTTAAAAATTAGGTTAATTAACATGCATTGAGATATATTTAATTTAACAAGAATATTATTTTAATTTGAATTAAGAAAAAGTTCACAGTTAAATTATTATATATATATATAATTTTTTGAAGTCCTATCCTGCAACTAATGTGCCTGTTTAAGAACCCACTAATATACTTTAAATATGTTTAGGGTGACCTGGCGGTCTAGGGGTAAGGTGTCAGACTTCTGTGCTGGCGGCCGGGGTTCAATCCTCGGTCCTGGCATAGATTTATCTGATTACTAAACCCTTCCTTCACCTCTGACAAGACATCTTGTGAATGTGGGGAGTGCCAGGCCTCCACCGTGGTTCGGATTCCACGTTAAACTGTAGGTCCTCCATTTCATCTCACAATCACCCTACCATTACACATTAGCGTAAGTGCGTATAGCGTATAACCCGAACAGGTAGTAAGACGCGGTGCTAATAATAATAATAATAATAATAATAATAATAATAATAATAACAATAAATATGTTTAGTTAAAATAAATAGATAGATGGGTGGCATTAATAAGTTTAGCATTTTATGATAGATACATATTTGTAATAAGACTATATACATGTCAGTTTCATTTAGGACTCTACAAACAGTTTATACATTACAATAATGAACGTTTCAAGAAGAAAAAAAAAATGGGTGCAGGCTTGATATTTTAAGTCTCGTTTGACTTATGAATTGTGTCACATTTAATTAAAGTACCTTTTATAAATGATTAAAATAGTATTAAATACGTCCAGTATAGATCTGTGGGCTAATATACGAATATTAATTATTAAGAGATGGATAACCTTTACGAGTAGTACGCTAACAGTTGACTGGTAAGAAGATTATAGCAGTTATGATACGAGCCGCAATGTTTGGTAATACATCTGAAATATGGTATTTTTCAGATTGGCGTATATAAACTGGTTGTTAAAAGTTAATTATTGAAATTAGCACATTTTATTACTGTATGAACCGTTCAAAAATTTTACATTTCTACCATCTTTTTTCCAGAAAACTAAAATAGTTCAAATTATATAGTTCTAATGTCAAACAAGCTGACTGGTTCGTAGGTAAAATATTTTAAATCGATAACGAAGTCTTTATGGTATTTACTATAATTTATAGTCTACCTATTTGGTATATTCATAATTTATTTTATGAATGTGTATAACCCAAGCATGTAGTGAGATGTGGTGACAATTTGTTTTATGAAAACAAGGCGTGTTGGAAGATATCAACAATTCATTATTAAACTTATTCTCTAGAAATAAATAGCAAAACCAATAAACATATTGTTTTCTAGTAGTTGAAACATTTTGATTATAATTTTGGAGCATATCAACATATGGCATCCTTGTTAAATCATAGTATTTATGTGAGTTTGCAATGAAAAAGGCTACTCCAATAATTATATGTTGGTGATAAGAGGATGAGTTAATGTTTAGTTGATAAGAAGTGGCCCAAAGGGCGAATATTTTTGACCCATAGCTGATAAACCGCAGTGGAGATGTCGTTCATTTAGCTTTTAACAAGAAGTTGCTTCCTGTCAAAAAGTATATCGGAAATATAAATAATTCAAAGTACGGTGGATTATACTGCTCACTGCATCTAATTAAATATTGCAATAGAATGTAGACTATTTATTTATCCTTACCTACCAGCCCTATACCCTAGTATGTAATTCAGGACCTATTTCTGAATAGAATTTATTTGTCTAATTTTACAATATTTGAGTATGGAAAGTAACTCAAATTAGTTGTCCTAAATTCCTAGTTTATAATTTTCTATCCTACTAGTTGGTTCACCCCGTGTATTTAATGCTCTCCGGTACCCTGCCCCGCTGGGAGTCCCACCGCCCTCCGGATCTAATAGTCCCCAGATCAGCGGAAGCCCAACGGGGGCGAGCACCCCCCTTTCCACCATCTGGGGAGGCACCCTATTGGAGATTTCTCTCCACCTACTTCCTACTGAAACCACCACCTACTAACTTAACCTAATAGTAACAAAAGTAATAATTAAAATTAACCTAACCTAAATACATAACATTCTTCTTGTGTCGATGCAGGATCTTCAAGGGTTGTTACCGGCCCCATCTTTCGTACTGACAGCTGTCATCCGATGGACCGGTTGACGGGCCAGATGCCCAACAGCTCCAGCCCAGCAACACACTTTTTTCCAAGTGGGCTGGACTCGTTGAGTGAGGGGTTGATTTTTTCATCTAAGAAGGTGTTAATTTTTGTGACTTTCTTCCTAGCTGGTATTCCGGCACTCTCTGGTTCATCAGCAGCTTACACTATTGGAATCCAGAAAGCGCCTTCCCTCAGCCAGGCTCCAGTTAACCAGGAGTTTATCATCACGCTCCACCCTTCCAGCCAACATCTACATTTTGTGTATTCTGATTCAGGTTGTACCAGTTCTGCAGTACATCGTCAGTCAGAGTCTGATGTCACGTCCGTGCTTTCAGTAGTGCCGCTATCATCTTCAGTTATGTCATTTTCTTCAATGTTATGTCTAATCTGTCTCCTAGTCTTCATTTCTGTCACGTATCTGTTTCGTTCTCTTTTCGATGCATCATCCGCGATTACGTCCAAGAGTCCCCACGTGTTGCGATATGTGATATACTGTACTAGCCTGCAGAGGAGCCTGCAGAGGAACCTGCACAATTTTCCTATCTTCCATCATTTCCACACATTCTAATACCAAATGAACTGGCGTAGACTACCTTTCACAATCACATTGTCTGGAATATGTTCATATTCTTGCAAAGAGATCTTCCCTATATGGAACATGGCCTGTGATAGAATGTAGAATGATAACGTTGGCGTAATGAATAATCAGGACTACATAAATACACTTTCTAAAGTAGTGACTATATAACGAATATATACTTAGGTTCAACGGCCACACAATATTTAGATTTGTTTTTATTTTTGTGGGATATTGTTTTAAGAGAACGGAATTTGAGTATTTACGACAAAAAAAACAACTCATTGTCATTAAACATGATATTTGTTTTCAGAAAATCGCCTATTTGCCAGTGTGAAAATCTGATAAGAATTTATAAAAATATATATATATTTTCACCACGTATAACTACCCACCAGGGATAGCAGAGCTAGGGATGATGAAGGTAGAATTTAGACTTAATACACCTGCATTTGGGCGAAGAGAGTTTAAGAAACATTTCAAGAAAAAGCACCCTCAATACACAAGGCCAGGATTCTAGCACCAACCTCCCCATCATTGGTAAAATAAAAATGGCCTGCATGAGTTGTTTCAGCGTTAACTTCTTAGAATATTACCTTGAAGGATTTTACAATTTTCCATAAAATCACCACATAAACACGTTCTATCTTTAGGCATATTATTTGTAAGTAATATTATAATGATATTGTTCAATGTAAGGCCGATATGTGCCACAATACTCCCGGTTTGTATTCAGTATTAAGTGTTGTATTATGCATGTATGTTGAGGCTGAATATTGTATGGCACAAACCTATTCTCCTCCTTTGTAAACACTGTTTATGATATTTGCTTCATTAACAACAAAAACATACTGTTGTTTAGTAGAAAAAGGCCTGCGGACAGCAAGGTCACTCGGTATAATCTCTATGAGCTCGGTGGTCTTGGGGTAAGGGGCTCTCCTCACAACTCCAAGTTGGTGGGTTCAGACACAGTGGAGGTAAATGAATGTTTTCTTGAGTGATACACAACCTCCTTCGGAGGGCAAGTAGAGCCGTCGGCTCCATGTCGATTGTGGGATGTGAAAATACCTTTACCAACAAAATTGGTAGGCCCTTTTCCGCTCGCTTATAGAAATTCAGTATGGAAGGAAACACTACCGGAGCTCCCTTAGTTAATGGGATTTCTACCAGATAGTACAGGCAGCACTAACCAGCTAAAGGGCTAAATCTCTACCAAGCTACATATGACTCACATCAAACGAACGTTTGAGTTGACATGATAAGAAATACAGTATTTACAATACATTTCACGATATAGAGATTCAAATCAATATTTGCACTCATCAATAACTGGTCAATGTAAAAATATAACACTTAGCTTTATTAAAAACTAAATTAGTTCGAAATATACACAATATACTACAAAAATGTATCAAATGCACAAAAAATTATTTACACACAATTAAAAATGAGGTAGTTTAGTTTAATCCCTGTTGAACTGCTTATAAATTAAAACTAATCTATTTGAACTAGCAAACGGTAAATATCACGCCTTTTAACTTGTTAACTGTACAAATTTGAAATTAAATATTCACCAATTGTAGCTTTATTTATACTCATGTTCAAATAGTGTGGTACAATTTTATTGAGTTAAGGATCTACACATCTTTAGTTATAGATTCAATTCCAACAGAGTTAATAAAGGGAGGTGGTGAAATGTTAATAATGGAAATTCATTAATTTCTAGGTTCCATGTGGAACCATGAAGTATTACCTCAAGAATGGAAGGAAGGTATTAAAATACTCATTTCCAATAGGGGGAATAAACCAATTTTAATGACAATAGAGTTATCTCACTGCTACCAACATGCTATAAAATGTTATCTAATATAATTTTAATGAGATTTACGCCATATTCAGAAGACATAATTTGGGAACATCAGTGTTGATTTAGACGAAATAGATCAAAACCGGATCATATTTTTAATATTGAACAAATGTTTAGAAAAAAGTTGGAATACAACATGAAGGTTCATCAGATTTTAAAAAGGCCTATGATTCAGTTAAAAGGAGGAGAAAAAAACTCTGTTTAGTTTTGGGATACTCAAAAAACTTGTCAGGCTAATTTAGATATTCATAAAAAACATAATTAATTGTAGTAAGGAACAATATATATTCGAAATTGATAAAAATAGAATCAATAGAAAGAGCAAAGAGCACAGTTATAAATGTCAAGTTTCCTGGTTATATATTAACTTTCTTTCGTTTTTTCCTTGTATTGGCTAACATTGAATATTGTGCCACAACTTACGTTAACTTTTTTCTCATCTAGACCTGAGGATGGTGCCATTGCAGCGCCGAAACATGTCGTGACAATCTCACTCCAGAATTAAAAAAAGGAACAAGGGCATTAAACTTCTCAGATAAGAATAGAATTCAACTTTATTAACTTATTTATATCTTTATATCACACTTTTGTTAATTCTAACTTATAAACATATATATATCTTTTTACACCATATATATTGTTCCTCTAATATTCTTAGATCTTTTGGACATTTGTCTCTTTAACATTTAGTAGTATTGAATTGTGATATCATAAATTTCCTGAAATACAAGAACAATTAACTTACTAGTTTTCTTAACTGAATACGCATCATTCTCAAACTCTTTAACTTAATTGTAACTAACTTTAGTATTTTTATCAATACCATAAACTCTATGATCATGTTTGACTCATGTCTTAATACATATATTTAATATGTCTTGTTCTGATTATGTATGTGTTACTTTGACTCAAATTTTTAATATGTATGTATAATGTCTAGTATTATATTTTAATTTTATTCAAATTTGTTTTATCACAATCATTCTAAACTATATACTTTTTTGACAAGCTAACTTAAATATTATCTTTATAATTTATTTCACAACTTAAAATTTCTCAGCTTACCTTTGCTTTTTCTATTGATTCTATTTTTATCAATTTCGAATAATTTAGATATGTTCGGTGGATACGCGTGGCAGGGTACAGGCTGAATGTCTCTTATCAGACACTTTCGAAATACTTAATAGGTTTAAACAAGGAGTTCCCCATTACTTTTTAATCTAGCCTTAGAGTATGCTATTAGGGTAATGCAAGGGAGGGGTTGACACTAAACGGTACATTACAGCTATTAGGGTACGCAGATGATTTATCTTTGTTGGGTAAGTGTGGCAAAAAATGCAGAAATCTTACTAGAGGCTAGTAAGAACATATGTTTAGAAGTGAAATTTGAAAATACCAAGTAGGCCTATATAATCATACAGAG
This sequence comes from Timema shepardi, assembly GCA_902151425.1. Lineage (NCBI taxonomy): Eukaryota > Metazoa > Arthropoda > Insecta > Phasmatodea > Timematidae > Timema > Timema shepardi. The sequence continues at coordinate 50,481 of CABFVX010004656.1, read as the reverse complement.
AACACAGATTGGGGTCAATAATTTATATTATTTTTCGAGCAACATATAATTTGACAGGTTTAATGAGTTTAAATATTTAGGAACCATTTTAAATAGCAATAACGATATTAATTTGTAAATTAGGAAAAAATAAAGTTGGAAAATGCATCCTATTGATCGGTCAGTAGGTTATCTCACCTGATCTTTAGAAATTAGAACTTAGAAAACAGTTTATAAAACTACAATTTTACCGGTTGTTCTTTATGTGTGTGTAAAACGTGTTCTTTTACTTTACATGAGGTAAACAAATTTAGGATGTTCTAAAACAAGCTGCATAGGAATATATTGGGTTTAAAATATGATGAGGCTATTAGGGGGTGGAGAAGGTTAAAATATAATGAGGCTATTAGGGGGTGGAGAAGGTTAAAATATGATGAGGCTACTAGGGGGTGGAGAAGGTTAAAATATTATTAGTTACATACCCTGTACTCTTCACAATACAGTGTTAGGTTAGTCAAGTCTCGTAGATTAAAGTGGGTAAGATTATTATTATTAGTAACGCGCCTTACTACCCGTTCGGGATATACGCACTTACGCTAATGTGTAATGGTAGGGTGATTGTGAGATGAAATAAAGGACCTACAGTTTAACGTGAAATCCGAACCACGGTGGAGGCCTGGCATTCCCCACATTCACAAGATGTCTTGTCAGAGGTGAAGGAAGGGTTTGGTAATCAGATAAATCTGTGCCGGGACCTGGGATTGAACCCCGGCCGCCAGCACAGAAGTCTGACACCTTACCTCTAGACCGCCAGGTCACCAAAGTGGGTAAGACATGCAATGAAAATGGAATAATCTAGAACCATGTTCAGAGTACCGACTGGAAAACCCAATGAGAAAAAACCATTGGGAAGATCTAGATGCAGATAACATTAGAATTGACCTGAAAGAGACAATATGTATTGTGGTGAACTGGATAGAACTAGCTCAATATAGGAATAGATGGCGTACTTTTGTAAGTGCGGTAATGGACTTTCAAGTTCCTAGTACCGGAGAGTAGGTAAGTAAGTATAGCTTCAAGGGGCCTCCTACTGGATTGCTGAGACTCGTTGCAGATCTTCAAAAATCCCACGTTTAAAAAAAAAGGTATTTGTTGTTTCAACATATGGATCATTTAAACATTGAAGTGATAGGTAACATGCACCAATAGTTTTAGATTTTAAAGTTTAATAACGCTATTAAATGAAGAAATTGTTTATTTTATAAAAGTTTCACGCCAAATATCGCGTTCTTTAGTTCAAAGTAAATTATAGACACACAGGCCTCACTCATACAAATAAAATTTAGTTATAACAAGATCACAACAGAAAATTCTAATTTAACTGAGGAATATGTTAGTGTTTTTCAAGCTTCAGAACTGTTATTTCCAGAATAGATACCAAAGTGTAAAGATATTTTCCTTTAATTAGGCGGTGTCCTTGCAAGGTTTTAAAAATAAATTAATGATAGTGTTGAACATTTTCACAATATGTTAGAATGTATTCATTTTAGGGGTGATATAGTTTATTTTCTAACGGTCACCAACTTAGTTTCTACGTAATAAAAACTATCTATATGCGCGATGCGCATTCCTGAATCGACAGCTGGCCCGAGCTCACTTCTTTTGCGTCACCAGCAGTTCTGTCTGCCTTCTCATACATAGGCCTACATGGGCGGAACGAATACACTGCCTGCCTGAAACCTATTGCTCAGCTACAATATTTACACTCACATTTATTAATAAATCTACGTGGCATGCATTTTCGATCAAAAAATATTTCTTTGCCCACTTTATTGAATATTTCTAGAAGTGTTTGTTATCATAAAGCTATATTTAACATTTTACAAAACACAAAAATATTTGACTAAAATGATCCACTGTGGTGGTCTATTTTGATTGAACCGAAAATAGATGCTTGGAAATTAGTGAAGCAGTAAAATATCTAGAAGGAGTTGAGGCGCAGGTGTATCAAAAGCTTCGATATAAACATTTTGAGGATAAATTAATGGCTTCGGGATTTTTTTATAAACACAAACTACATCACAAGGAAAAAAATACTTCATATAAATGATTCATTTTTTTCGAAATAATTTACCAAGGTACTGAAGCTGTGAACTAATTCACACTGTTTCAGTTTTTTTTGTTCTTTCAACCGTTAGCAATCAATATTATGCGTAAATTTGTTATAACCTTTTACTTTGTTATATTAACCAAAATATGTTAATTCAAAAAACGCCTTTTTAAATTTAATTTAATAAAAGCTTTTTTATATTAATATGTTTTACATTAACTTAATATAAACACAATATATTTGGTTTATGGTCCATAAGCATCGTACTCCAAACAAGTATAGGCTTGTAGTGAAAAATCAATAAAATATATGAATGCTATTAAAACAACTAACTCACTTTCTCGTATTTATTTAGCTTTACGAATTATATAAGAATTAAAAAATGAACTTTCCAACTATATTAAATGGATTTGTAATCAAAAACATTTCCCGGCAAAAAAATAATTGATTCGAAACATTAAAGTATAAATTCGAATATTGCTTTAGAGAATTAGGTTGTAGAAATATGTAGGACAAAAAAATGGAAAGAAAATACTTTCTATTGCAGGGTTTGATCACAGTGTAATTTTAATCGTTGTAAATACTCTTAAAAGTTTTTTTTAACATAAAAATGGATGCCTCTTGTTATGGCCAAATGTTTCAACTGGTCAAATACGAATCTGTATATATATTCGAGATTCGGACGTTGGCCAATCCCTTATTGTACCTCAACTGTTTTTTATTCTTATACTGTGAGATTTGCTAACACTGAAGACTAGACCATGTACATTAGTTCCATGGCTTCTTTGGTGCTGACTGACAGCTCACAGCTGACTTCTGACAGTCAATATTTAGCTATATACCTAAATTTTGACTATCAGAAGCGACAGCTGCTAAACACAGGTTTTTGCAGATCATATGGTTCAGCGTAGGGATGCAAAATTTGGTCTGGTAACTTTTCAAAGCCGTCAGCTCTCAGATGTGAGCTGTCAGTCAGAACCAAAGAAGCCATGGGGCTACTGTATACTAGGAGACTCCTGTTCTATTCCAGGTCGTACTGATGAAAATAATTAATATATATTGTCTACAGGTTCATCTTAATTTCCACTGCGTTCTAGGCCTGGGTTTGTTGTATTGAGTATACTGTCTCAATATATAATAGATTATTAGTCTTGGTGTTTAGAAAGCGACATCACAAATATATGACACCTGATTTAAAAATATAATTAGTTGAGTAAATCAAAATTGAACTAAATATTCAATTTAGTATATAGATTACCTTAAAAAGGATTTGATATAGGAGAACTTAAAATTTTCAACACTTTTTTTCCTGTGCACTGAATCTTACTACCTACCCGTTTAGACTATCTGGATATTTACACTAATAGAGTGAGATAAGAAAGAAAGAATTTAGAAGAAAAGTATCCGTATTTCAGTAAAAAGTGGTTGAGAAACCATTTAGGAGTATTATTATTATTATTATTATTATTATTATTATTATTATTATTATTACTAGCACCGCGTCTTACTACCCGTTCGGGTTATACGCACTTACGCTAATGTGTAATGGTAGTATGATTGTGAGATGAAATGGAGGACCTACAGTTTAACGTGGAATCCGAACCACGGTGGAGGCCTGGCATTCCTCACATTCACAAGATGTCTTGTCAGAGGTGAAGGAAGGGTTTGGTAATCAGATAAATCTGTGCCGGGACCGAGGATTGAACCCCGGCCGCCAACACAGAAGTCTGACATCTTACCCCTAGACCACCAGGTCACCTTTAGGAGAAAAAACCCTAATTACACCCAACCTGGATTCAAGTCCCAACCTCCCCGTCATGATCAATCCAGTCTAATGCGCAAACTACCCCTTACACTAGTGCGTGCCCAATGTATCGATAATTCGAGGAAACTTTTTTTGTGAACATAGGGATTTTGATCGGCAAAAAATATTATTGGAATCTTTAATTATATTTTTATTATTATTACACAATTATGTGTGGATCAAACGAGCCCATTCCCCGCAATACACCTTAAGATATGAAACAGTTGGGTGGGGAGGGGGGTTTGATGATTAAATTAATAGCCAGGAATAACTATTACGTGCTTGACAATTATCTTAGTGTTTCCCTAAACCAAACACGAAACACAGTTCACAACCTCGTTATTACTTAACTAGACCGACATTAATCTCCACGAGGAGTAAGGGTGGAAGTCTGTCCTCGCGAACCATTCACAGGCAATGCTATCATGTCCACAATACAGTCTACTCTTAAGGACCCCGGTCCACTCTAGTTTACAATACTCGACTGAGTAACCTCTCTGACTGTTCGCAACCGACCACTCTGAATGATGGTCAGTGATACCAATGTAGAGAGAATAGCAGGTGACGCCAGTTGGAGAAAGACATCTGATTGGCTGAGAGAGTGACGTCACTCGGTACACTAGCCAGCGCTTGAAGCCGTGTTCTTACGTGTCTCTTTCAATGAATCATTTCAAGTGATTCATTTTTAATGAAAATAGAAATTAAAGGAATTTGTTCACATGTGTAACTTATCATAATGATCATGTTGAGAATAATTAACAACTGTTTAATTTACTAAAATGGCACCACGTGCTGTTTTATTTTATATAACTCACTACTTATATTCCACAGATATTCAAATCGTCTGTACCAGTCTAAAAATGGGCTGGTTTGTTCGTCTCACCACTTATATACAATTTTTGAGAAATCTTACAACACAATGTCTGTAAATATATATGATAATCCTTACATTTAAATAAAAATGAATTCATTAATTCCTGTACGTGTTCACACGGTTAATTTGGTTTTGATTTTTCAATGATGATAGTTAACATTGAAGAAAAGCATAACCCCCTTTTCACTTTTAATGAGACTGAAATAATAACTCAGCCTATTGAAATTAGTGTTTGGACGTTCATTTTGTATTAATCTTCAGTGAATCACTGAAAATGACACGTGAGAACATGGATTAATAGCTTTAAAGAAGGTAAATTAAATATTTTCAAAATAATTATTGCTATAAATTATAATATCACGTTTGGGAACAATAAACATATTAATACATATTTAAAATACACACCATTAAATGAAAAAACTGAAAAAATTACACTTAACCTATTAAACTATGTTAAAAATTACCTACATGTTGGAACTATTGTATTAACACTGGCCACATTCGATGTGTTTTGAAGTTCTTGACATCTTAGTTAACTTTCCATTTAGCACCGGAAAGATCAAAGTCACTATCGGCAAAATGAATGAAACATATTCGAGCAAAATTTGTATTAATTGTGTCTTTGCTTTTGAGGTCTCATGTGCGGAAAATTTCTGTATTCTTAAGAAAGGAGTAGAAAGATATATTACTACCCTTGCAGTTTCGTTGATTATTTACACAGAGTGCAACAGCAAAGCTTGGCATTTTGTTTGTCTGTTTGAAAACAAATGTAATTAAAATTGAAGAATGTACACAAATGAATTAGCAAAAAGCCTGAGAGTCTGATTGTTCTGCAATTACTTGTATCTTATATTATATAAAAGAAAAACTATTATAAAATAAAAAACAGCTTGAGAAGAACAATACAACTACATACAGTTAGCATTCATACATATATTTAGTATTATAGTCACTGTTATTGAATAATTAACTAGAACATCCCTGCTGTATTTTATATTAGCATATTAAAACAGATACTTTAGTGGTAAACATAATAAAGTAACTAACTACACACGAAATAACCACTACCAGGCAAACACAATTAAATAAATAATTATAAAGATAAATGAAAGGACCGCCCTAAAGACATGGGCCACACCAGTGTAAAGAGAATAGATAGGTAGCGCCAATTGGAAGAATTGGTTGATGTCATTGCTTACGTCAGCCACGAAACTACGTCACCCATTACACAGCAGTTAGTAGTATTTCGTGCAGTCCATGTGTTTCGGACGGTCCTTTAATTTATCTTTATAATGATTTATTTATTTGTATTTTCCTGGTAGTGGTTATTTCGTGTGTAGTTAGTTACTTTATTATGTTTACCACTCGAGTATAAGTTTTAATAGGCTACTATAAAACACAGCAGTGATGTTCTAGTTCAGTAAACACTGACCCCAGGGGGGTCGCAAAGATTTTATGAGGGGGTCGCGATCGCAAGCCAGGTAAAATAAAAAGCAAGTGTAGGTCCTACGTTACAATAAAAATACAACAATTTCAGAGAAAAGTTTATTTTTAAATATAGATTCTACAATCTTCACTGCATTAAAGATACAATAATAATTTCAGTGAGAAGGCTGTGCCTGTTTATTTTTTAATAATTTGTCGAATGGTGGTTCTCTTTTTGAGACGCAAATAACCTAATCATTTTCTGATTGGAGTCTATTTCTCTTCTTAGTTTTTATGTTCACCATTAAAGAGAAGGTTAGTTCACATAGGTAGGAAGTGGTGAATTGCACTAATAATCTCAAAGCTTCTCTTGCCAGCTCTGGATATTCTTCTTTTCACTTCATCCAGAATACGTCAATCTTTTGCGAATTAAATTCAATTTTAAGCATGCCGTCAGCTGCAACATCTATAAGATTGTCTTTCATCTTCGTGGTCAGATCAGCCAGTTGTACTGACAAATCCAAAAAAGGATTTTGTATCCATCTATGCCCATTGTCAGCGTCAGAGTTCAATTCTGGAAAGTAACTTAATGATTTTTCTTACAAATCATGCAAGCTCTGTATCATGCAAGGAATTTGAGAACTTACTACTAATGATTGGTCCGTTGCAATTTCTTCGACAATCTTCTGAACGCAAGGGAAAGAATCATCCATTCATTTTTGTAAAGACTTTGCCTAAAAATGAAGTTTTGTGAGGAATCCTTTGACTTTATCCTTGGCCGTTAGAATATTTTCTTTTTTCCCTTGGATGCTCTTGTTTAAAATAGGTGGTTAAAAAGATCAGCGAGAAATGCTAATTTTAATAGCCAAACAGGGTAACAAAAGTAATTCGCATATTCAGATTTATGATCGTGTAAGAACAATAACAATTCAGCTTTTAGTTCCAGAACTCATGGTGATACATTTCCTTTTGACAGCCATCTGACCTCTGTATGATTAAGGAGATTTGTATGGAGAGAACTCATGTCTTCACAAATGATTCTAAACAGTCGTGTTTGAAAAGCTTTACCATTAATAGAGCTCACAACTTTGATCACCCCTTTCAGTACATCATTCAAATAAGAAGATAAAACCTTTACTTCCAGAGCTTGCCTGTGACGAAAGCAATGTGTTCATGAAACATTTGGCATTATTGATTTTAATTTCGCGAAGAGCCCGCTTTGATTGCCAGTCATAGCTTTAGCACCATCGCTACAAATAGTGATACATTTTGTCCAATCAATCTCATAGTCACGAGTGTTTTCTAAAAACATGTCGTATAAACACTGGCAAGTAGTCTTCACAGGAAGTGCTTTGCAAAATAAAATTTCTTCATTGATACTCTCATCTGCTTCAAAGCACACAAATACCACAAATTGCGCACAATCTGCAACATCAGTCATCTCATCAAACTGCAGAGAAAAATGTGGGCTCTTCTTTGAATTTTTCAACTAATTGTTCTTGAATGTCACTGGCCGTATCGTTTATTCTGCGTTCAATATTATTATCAGAAAGTGGTATGCTTTTTTAGCTTGTTTGCCTCCTGCTAATCTAGCATAATCTCAACTATATTCGGGGCTGCTGGCATAATAAGATTTTCTGCAACTGTATGCGATTTCCCAGCATTAGCGACTCGGTATGCGCCTTGGAAGTTAGCTAATAACTAACTCTTTCTTATTGACATTGGATACCTAAAATAAGATTAAAAAATATATCTTTAATATTAATTTTAATATTATATCAATATGTATTAGAATTTTTAGTTATTGTAGATGTATTTAATGAAGAATGAGGTGGATATTAAAGTTAGATTAATTCTTTGGATAATATTTAAAAATCTTAATCTTTAGATTTGTATGAAATTTCGAATGGGTAATGATAATAATTATTTCTCAAAACCTTAACAACAAACGTCTGTGAATTTATTGGAATGGCAATTTTTTTATTTTCCTGAATAGTTAATAAATAAAAAAAAATGAGATTGCTAGGTTCCTTATGAAAGGCCTCACATAATATTATTTTTAAACAACAAATAATACTAATTTATTATCTGAGTCATAGTAGTTTGCTGGTGGTTAAAGGTTTTCAGCCTCGGTTCGAAGAAATGTAACGGTTTATCAGCATCCTTGTTATGTTTAGTTGAGAGGTGACGCATAAGCTTTGATGGCTTCATACTCTCACGTGATAATACTTCACCGCAAATTACACATTGAGGTTTATTATTCATGACAGTAAAACCATATTTCATATAATTGTCATAAAGTCTTTTTTTTTTTTTCAGTTTTAACTCGCTTCCGCTACTGCCACTTGTACTAGACATGGAGGGCTGTGCAGATCTTTTTAGGAACTTTTCTATTACGACCGTACACGCTGATGTACTCTGACAACTGACAAACGACTGTTCCTTTGCGGCCACTGACCATTTACCTTCAACCAACCTGCGCGCTCACTCCCCCATCCCCGCCCAACAGCACCAAATACGTCTTATTCGAAATCACTGATATAATTTTATTACGTCCAGGGGGTCGCCAGAATTTTCTTACTTGCAAAGGGGTCGCATATTCAAGAAGGTTTAAAAACACTGTTCTAGTTAATGATTTAGACATTTTATTTACTACATTTATTTAATAGTAATAATACTTAACACCGCGTCTTACTACCCGTTCGGTTTATACGCTTATTTAATAGTAGTTACTATATATAATATAATATAATATAATATAATATAATATAATATAATATAATATAATATAATATAAAATAATATAATATAATATAATATAATATAATATAATATAATATAAGATACAAGTAATTGCAGAACAATCAGACTCTCAGGCTTTTTGCTAATTTATTTGTGTACATTCTTCAATTTTAATTACATTTGTTTTCAAACAGACAAACAAAATGCCAAGCTTTGCTGTTGCACTCTGTGTAAATCTCTGTGTAAATAATCAACGAAACTGCAAGGGTAGTAATATATCTTTCTACTCCTTTCTTAAGAATACAGAAATTTTCCGCACATGGGACATCAAAAGCAAAGACACAATTAATACAAATTTTGCTCGAATATGTTTCATTCATTTTGCCGATAGTGACTTTGTCATTTCTGGTGCTAAATTGAAAGTTAACTAAAATGCCAATAACTTAAAACAAATTGAATGTTGCCAGTGTTAATACAATAGTTCCAACACGTAAGTAGTTTTGAACATATTTAAATAGCTTTTTAAGTGCAATTTATTCAGTTTTTCTCATTTATTGTTGTGGAATGACGGCTGAAGAATCCCTATTTTGTAAACAACCGGGAGGTCCACTGAATTAAGCAACTCAACATAACTATTATTTATTGTTTCACACGCACAAAAAGAGGACCCTGTTTGGTCTCTTCATTTTAGACAACAATAAAAAAAACCTACAGGCCCATGGCGATAGAAAATGACAACAACAAAAACAAATGAGCATAGCAAAATGGAAAGACACATGATACACAACATACCGCCCACAAAATAGCACATATTTTTTAACAACAAAGTTAGAAGGTCTTAAATAGAACAGTATAAATATAATAAACACTAGAAGCACTACTATACAATAGTCAATTGAGTAAATTAGTAGGGGACACAGCTTTTGTATCACCGTTTGACAACACTGGATGAAATACGGACAGTAGCTACTCGAACACGATTGTCAAGACCACGATGGATTTCTTCCACCCCTAGCCAATCTCCACTGTAGAGGTGGAACATCATCGTCCTTCAGGAGCACAACCATCCCTGGTTGAAGATCGGGGAATACAGTGGTCCCCTTGGAACGCTGTTGGAGTTGGCTTAAGTAGTCACGCGACCACAATTTCCACAACCGTTGGATGCATTGTTGAACCATTTGCCACCTAGACAGTCTGTTCATGGAAATGTGTGTGTAGTTTGACTCTGGTATTGTGGTGATAGGCTCACCTATCAAGAAATGACCACGGGTCAGAATTTGAGGGTCGCTGGGATCGGCCGATAATTGACAAAGAGGACGAGAGTTGAGGCCAGCTTCAATTTGTGCCAAGACTGTACACAACTCTTCAAAGGTTAGACTTGTATTGCCTACAACACGTGTCATGTGGAATTTCATCGACTTGACACCCGCTTCCCAAAGGCCACCAAAGTGTGGTGAGACTGGCGGTATAAAATAACATTGTATATCCTCAACACTTGCAAAACCAGCCATTTGTTCCTTAAACTTATCATCCTGAAATAATCTATAGACAGCTCGAAGAGAATTATTTGGCCCTACAAAATTAGTACCATTTTCACTGTAGATATTGTTACTCCTTCCGTGTCTGGCAGAAAATCTATGAAGTGCCGCTATGAAGGCTTCTGTTGTCAGATCGCTTACCAGTTCAATATGGATAGCCTTTGTTGCAAAACATATTAATGTCTATGTGTAGCATTTTACCTTGATCTTGCTACGCCGCCCACTTTGATGAATTAAGAATGGACCAGCATAATCCACACCACAGCTCAGAAATGGCCTTGCTGATCGTACACGATATTCTGATAACTGTCTCATCAGTTGTTGTGCTGCCCTTGCCTTTAACCTGAAGTATTTAATACACTTGTGGACAATGTGGCGTACAACACTCTTGCCATTCACTATCCAATATCGTTGTCTGAGAGCTGCAAGTAACAACTGGGGACCAGCATGAAGTAGTCTTAGATGCTCATTTTGGAAGATTAATCATGTGAGGTTGGAGCTTGCTGTCAAGATGATAGGGTGTTTCTGGTCGTACTCAGCCTCAGCATGTTGCAATCGACCTCCCACTCGTAGAATACTGTCTTCGTCAAGAAATAGATGAAGATTGTGAAGAGCGCTCTTCCCTCCAATTTCTTTAAGATCTTTAAGCTATTGTGGATATGATGATAGCTGTAGTTGTCTGATGAAATGATACAGAGTTGCTCGAAGTTCCTTCACCGTTATCGGACCTTGGTGTATAATTTGCGGTTTTGTTGCATTGGCTGTGAAGCGAAAACAATAACTTATTACTCGCTGCAATCTGGTTAATGATGAGAATCTTATGATAATTTCCCATACCACCATTTATTGTGTTTGCAAAGGTCTTCTGGAGCTGCTCCTATGGACAGGATGTCAGCAGGGTTGCATTGTGTTGGAACGTGTTTCCAATCACAATCTGATGTCAAATGTTGAATTTCCGAGATCCTGTTGGCTACGAAGGTCTTCCTTCCTGTAGGTGTGGCTGCCAGTCATGCTAATACAACTGTAGAATCTGTCCACAGATGTATGCTGTTAACGAGTAGAATTAACGACGATGCGGCCTTCTTTACAAGTCTGGCTAAGAGTAAAGCACCACATAATTCCAAACGAGACAGTGATATCTGCTACAGGGGTGCCACCCGTGTCCTATAACACAGAACATGTACGCTGATGTCATCCTCTTTGTTGACGCAGCGAAGATACAAGCAAGCTCCAAATCCTGCTTTGGAAGCATCTGCGAATCCGTGTATTTGGATGTTGGTTATAGTGCCATGACACTTAACCAATCGTAGTATTTTTAGGTTGTTTAAGAGTGGCATTTTATTGTAGAGCAAACTTCGTTCTTCTTGCAGTTCTATGGGAAGCACCTCATCCCAGGACATGACCATAAGCACTGAATAAATCTCTTGCAACGAAAAAATACTGGTCCTAGAAGACCAAGAGGATCTAAGATCGAAGATATGATACTTAGTACTATCCATTTAGTGACTGGACATTTATGAACCTTCACACATATATCAAATTGTAACTCATTCAGTGCAGGATGCCACAACAAACATAATGTCTTTACTCCCTCAGAAAGGTTGAATTTGAATGGTAGTTGTGTTTCTCTCTTCTGATCTGGGATTACTTCAAGTAGAGAGGCGTGATTTGCACACCATTTGTGGAGTTGGAATCCACCCCGTTCCAGTGTTTGAATTAGGTCTTGCTGTAACTGTCTAGCCCTGTGAAGATTATCATGTCCTGTCTGAAAGTCATCCATATACATATCCCTTCTGATAGCTTCTGAAGCTTCGGGATAATTAACTGATGCTTCATTAGCTAACTGTATGAGACATCTGGTTGCTAGAAAGGAAGCATATGATGTACCATATGTTACAGTTGTTAACTTATAGTGCTCTAATGATGCCTCTGTGTTTGAGCGCCATAATATGCGTTGTAAATTATTATCACTTGGGTCTATGAGAATTTGTATGTACATCTTAGTGATATTAGCAGTCATTGCATATGTATGTTTTCTTAAACGCAATACTATAGACTGTAGATCCTGTTGTAGGGTGGGACCAACCATGAGAATATCATTTAATGATACTCTGCTTGATGATTTAGCAGAAGCATCAAAGACAACCCGTGTCTTTGTTATCGTGCTACTTTCCTTGTGGACAGCATGATGAAGTAAGTAGAACGTTGGTTCCATAGTAGCATCGCACTCTGACCATGAGTTGGAATGAGGTGCAGGCAACAGCTTCACGTGGCCTAAGCCCTGGTACTCCTCCATAAATCTTACATAATTTTCTCGAAGAACTTCGTCCTTGCAGAATTTCCTTTCCAGATGTCGGAATCTGTTCTTGGCACCGATGATGGATTCACCCAATGAGGTGTGGTCTGTCCTTCGAGGAAAACGCATGACGAAACGTCCTATTTCATCCCTTGATGTATTCTCAATAAAGTGCTGCTCGCAATACCTTTCCTCGTCGGTGCATGGTAAAGATACAAACTCTTCTTGTTCCCAGAACCATTGCAGCTGCTCGCTTAGCTTAGGCTCATTTCTCAAGAAGAATGATGTGGAAGATGTCGGTTTCTTGTTTCCAGTACTCGTTGGCATCCTTCCAGAAAGAATACAACCCAATTCTGTTTCCTGTAGTACAGGATGGTTTTGATCACGTGTCCGCCGCCCACCCTTTAATAGGTGCAGGAACAATTCAGAGCCTTAAAGAATGTCTATATGACCAGGGGTTTGAAACTGATCATCTGCTAGCTTAATGTCGTCAGGGATACACCACTCACCAATATACAAAGACGTGTAGCTGGCATAGCACCTGCAATATTAGGATGTACATAGCATGTTACATTAGCCGAGCACTCTGAAAACCTTGACATTAATTGTACGTCTACGCCCTGTGAAGCTGTAAACGCAATGTCATTGATTCCTGCCATTGGCAATAGGTTGAGCTGACGTCTCAGTTTTAACCGCTGAGCAAGTGACTCCGTGATGAAGTTCGACTGTGAACCACAATCCAAAAGTACTCTGCAGATGTGAGTGTGACCCAGGTTGTCCTTGACCTTGATGATTGCTGTAGACAATAACACTAGAGTTTGGTTTCACTGTTTGAGACTACAATAGCTGCCCTGAGTAGGATTTAAACAAGCATTATCTGATTTTTTGCACTCACCCGGGCCCCTTTGGTACTGGCTGTCATGGTGTCCACTATTTTGACTTGACCTAACTTCGTTCTTATGCACATCTACTGGCACACGCTGTTCATTGTGAAGCAATGTATGGTGAGATGTTCCACAATTCATACATTTGTGCGTGCTAGAACACTCGTTTACACTGTGACCATTTTGTAAGCAGTTGAAACATAACCCTCTTTGTTTCACATATTGCTTCTTATCATACAAACTGGCATGCAAGGAATCATTACATTTGTACAGATTGTAGGTGTTATCCCCACAGAACTGGCACTGCCTTTGTGAAGTGCTAACTAGGGCACTGGTGCAGCGGGGCAGCCTTGGCACCTTGTAATTAATATCATGTTTGCCTAAATTGATATATTCATTATCATCCATTATCATTCATTATCTAAGGCCTGCCTTCGGAGTTCCAAAAATTCAATGAAACAATCTAATGTTGGGAATGACTTATCAGAAATGGTTAACTCCCATTCTCACCTTGTCATAGCATTGATCTTCTGTGTGAATGTTGAGTGCCCTAACTGCATTTAAGTTACTCTTTGCAATGTTAATGAATTGTAGCAATTCTATTGCAGATTCCTTCCGTATAGGTTGAATATCTAGCAATTGCCTTATATGGGTAGATGCGATAAGACGTTTGTTTGGTATCTATCCTCAAGTACCTTCCATGCCACTGATTAACTATCCGTCGTAAGAGGTAAGTTCTGTATTAACTGTGTGGCCTGACCTGAAATTGATGACACATATAATGAAACTTCTGGATTGTAGGCACTTGTCCGTTTTCATGTACCATGACCTTGAAACTGTCCGCAAATGTTGTCCACTTCTCATATTCGCCATCGAAAGTAGCTAGTTCTATTTCAGGTAATCGTATGCCAGAATTATTACAGTAGTGTGAACTTGAATTTTCTGATTGTGCTGACTCGTTAATTGTTAAACCTGGCGCTACCGTAGTGTGTTCTAATAAATCCTGCATAGTTGCACAAACTGTGTCGTATTTATCCTCAAATTCTTGCATATATCCTTCATTTTCAGTAGTTGAATCTAGATCAGTTTGTTCAATTTTCAATTTAACTACCTGAAATTTGTTCCAGATCTCACTTAATTCCTTAGAACGCACCTTTACTTCATTTGTGCTTGTATTTCTTTCATTAAATTGATCTATAAATGTTTGCATACGTGTGAGACTTCCACTCAAAACACCACGATTTCTGATTAGTGATTGTTATAGCGCCATAATTATTTAAAAACATTCATGAAATTCCAGAGAATAAGACATGCACAGACATACCCTATGCAAAAAAACAACCTTTTTTTTAAACTTATAAGTTAACTTGCTTTAGTTGTGAGCATGACACTGCTCGTTGGGATGAAAACTCACTATTAAGTTGACTTGCTATAGCTGGTCAATTGCGTGACGTCACAATGTGTTTGCGCACGTGCGCTCTCTCAGTCTACAATCTACGATGGTTGATTGTAATGTTTATATTCAGCTACGTTGAAACAATTCACAGACGTCAATACTTATTATTATTAGAACCAGTGAATAAATGTAAAATAGAAAATAGTACTCTAAATAAACGTTTGAGATACACATCTTATTGCTATACTCGTGAGACTATTTCCCTGATATAGCTATTTATGTGACTTGCTCACAAATCACTAACGACACTGTAATCTAGTCACTCGTTTTCTTAACTATCCGGCCCGGAGGACCAATGTTCGGGAGTGACGGCTGAGGAATTCCTATTTGTAATAACCGGGAGGACCACTGAACTAAGCAACTCAGACTTAATTATTATTTATTGTATCACACGCACAAAGAGAGGACCCTGTTTGGTCGCTTCATTTTGGACAATAAACAAAACAAAACCTACAGGCCCATGGCAATAGAAAATGACATCAACAAAAACAAATGAACATATCAAAATGCAAAGACACACAATACACAACACTGAAAATTAATACAAAATGAACGTAAGAATACTAATTTCATTATACTGAATTATTATTTCACACTTTCATTAAAAGTTAAAAGAAGTTATACTTTTACTAATTGTTAATTATTATCATTATTGAAAAATGAAAACAATATTAACCGTTTTAACACGTACAAAAATTAATTAATTCGTTTTTATTTAAATGTAAAGATTTATTTAGATATTTACAGACAATACATTGTGTTTTCGTAAGATTTCTCAAAAATTATATTTAAGTGGCAAGACGAACAAACCGACCCATTTTTGAACTGTTAAAGACATTTTGAATATCTGTGGAATATAAGTAATAAGTTACACATGTGAACAAATTCCTTTAATTTCTATTTTCATTAAAAATGAATCACTTGAAATTATTCATTGAAAGAGACACGTGGGAACACGGCTTTAAGCGCTGGCTAGTGTACCGAGTGACGTCACACTCTCAGCCAATTAGATGTCTTTCTCCAACTGGCGCTACCCTCTATTCTCTCTACATTGGAGCGCATGACATACTACGAACTGCTGTGTTCTGGGTGACGTAGTATCGTGGCTGACGTAAGCTATGACGTTAACCAATTCTTCCAAATGGCGTTACCTATCTATTCGCTTTACATTGCATAAATTATATTATATTTAGTTACAGTATACATTACAGCTATTTGATATATTATATCAAATTTAATAGGTTAAAATTCAGCATAATAAGTCTGCGTATTACTAATTGATATTGGGAAAATATATGAGTGCTTGATAGCAAATTAGCTGAAAGAAAAACTATTTTAGCATCGTTTTTAAATTGTTATAAATGTTAGGTTTAGGAATTAAATATTATTAATTTAAAGCCATTACTTCACATAGGACAAAATTAATGTGTTTATTAGAGCAAGAATTAGTCAATAATAAGTTTTATGTCATATTTATTTTAGATTTTAGTTTTCTTCAAATCAGAACTAAACTTATTAAGTTACTTATAACTCCTTAGTGATAATGCATCTGAATAAACCGATTTGTAATTATTTAACACTTGTTTGGTGAATATCTCAATTTCTTAGATGGGATAAACCGTAGTGGAATGAGAGAAAATTTAATTTATATTAGTCTTTAAAATAGTTATTCTAATAAAAAAATTACCCATTTCTTGGTCACATGGTCTGCCTTATCAATAGTGCATTAGATCGTAGTACCGGTGACAGGGATATTTGGGTCAAATTACTTTAAGGTGTATGGGGGTTTATTTTCTCTAAATGGTTGTCCACTTTTCCTCCACGAAAGTTTACCTTCCTAATCCCTACAACAATAGCATAATTTAATACTGCGTAAGTCTTGAACGAGTAACAATGTGCGGTAACAATGTACGGTGCATCGAATATTACTTAAAATACGAGTAGTGTAAATATTTTCAATTGACACAACAACTTTTATTATTTATATCAAACTATTGTTTTATTTATAACAAAAATCAATAAACAACAGAAGAAAAAAGTATGAACAGAATAATTATTTGCCTTTCATTCATATTGAGTTCTATAACTACCCTAATATTGATTTAGATTATAAGATTCAAACAAAAAAGGGAGACCTACTTCATAAAATTATATTAAATTTATCTTAGTTTGGACACTTAGGTCGGCACCACTATTGCAGGGATTGTAAAACATTTTCCTCCAAAGTAATGAACTCTCCAGCTTTATAAATTTCCTGTCAACAATGTGTATCACACCCGGTCTGTCTCAAAATATTCCCTTTCATCTTAATTTGGAAGTACAGTTACAGCGATCTCCAGTAGTTGGAAATTCCGGATAATCAGAACAAAATTTTCGGAAAAGAAGTCGAATAAAATATATTGTATTGGTAACAAAGTCAAAGTTAAAAAATAATTGAAATATACATTGATGATAAGTGCTATATATTTACATGTTGTAGTCAACCAAATGTGTGTTCCTGTAACTAAAAATAAAATGTAATATTTTGGATGTAAAATTATTTGTACATGTTATAGATCAGTTTTATGAATGTGCATTTCATAAAACTCATTCAACTGTAATATAAAATTTGTGAAAATATTCAGTCTCCCCGAAGACCCTTTTATATCCTACCATTTAATCCGAACAGGCCTTGGTCCCAATTAGCTAGGATTAACGAGATTCTACTGTTATGATGAAAGTGTGTAATCTCTACAAATACATATACACATATCCTTCTTAATATATCAAGGCAGTAGGTCAAAATTGAAGCCGCAGTGATGCCTCGTGCCAAGAAAATCTTCTTGTGGGCTGCCCCACGCTGGGCACGCGTATCATAAGTTCATCAGCTGCGACTACCAGCGTGGGTTATTCAATAGTTTAATAGCATCTGTGAGAACCATTAGTTTGATTTTAAGCTACTAAGGTATTTATAAACTTTCTATCATGTTTGACCAACCTGTCTGACAAAAAAATCAATTTCACCAGCATTGGTAGGTACACCGGCTAACTGTCTGGATGATAGTCCAAATTGCAGGTGATGAGGGGTTCGGGGTTTGTCTACCAACCAAGGGTAATGAGAGTGGTTTTCCCCCTCAATTTCTCATTTCGCACACATTCGGGTACATTTCCTATGAATTCTACTCTGCTGATCTCTATCCAGGTAGCGTAATTAAAACGCCTGTGTCCTTGTGGATTGTAAGACGTAATGGAAAATATATCAGTTTATATTGCATTATTTAGTTTATTTAGACAACTTTTCGCTCTCAACCTTTGTAGACGCCATTTGGAGACTAATATATATTGGTCCAAATATAGGTAACCTGCACTCTCTACATTTTCTAAAACAAATCCAATCGGTTTGATATTTTTTTCAAACAATTACAAATGAGTGAAAGTGTTAAAGCATACTACATAATGTATTCAGCATTAGTATAGGCAGATAAATGAAGGCCTGGAAACAGCTATAGCTAGGAAGTGATGGTAAATGCTCATTGACTCCTTTGTAAATAAAAAACAACAGAGACTTAATCAAAACACAAAACACTTAATATAACCATGATTGAGAATAGCTCTATTTGATATCTTTACTACTACCACTAATATTATTACTATTACTTCTTTTATTATTGATTTTGATAGATTCTTTATACTGATTTAAGGACCCACGTACTTGAAAAGGAATATCCTCATTTTGTGGTATTTATTTTGGGAATGACACTACTGATACACACAAAAAAAAACTAAAATCATATCAGAACTATCCTAAATTATCTTTTGTTGTTTAAAGAAGCTTAAATCTTTTTCTCAGTAATCACCAGGACGAGCTAATTTAACATTAATATTATTTAAATTAAACAGTTTTATGTGTGTTTTTAAATTTACAAAACTTAAAATTAGGACTGTGCCTATTCCAATACTCATGGAATCGACTGGTATCGCAATAATCGATACAATACACTAAAAATCTCGATACCACTCTTCAGTATTCAACACGGTTGATTTGAACGTCAGTGGCTAGACGTTAGTTACTCGTGGTTTTTGCTCTGTCCTATTATCCTGTTCGCTCAGCTCTAAGCTCAATATAAACAAGCCATTACCTTGCAGCTTATAAACATGGTCACGGTCGACACAAGGTCGATTTTCATTTATCGAAGGAAACTGTATTTCGAAAATAAACCTTAAAGACAACATTTATTTTGTATTGAAATAGTCGAGCAAATATTCACTTTATAAGGTCGATTGTAAATTCTGTAAACGCAAAATTGTGTGGGTTGGAAAGACTTAGGACTGTGCCTATTCCAATACTCATGGAATCGACTGGTATCGCAATAATCGATACAATACACTAAAAATCTCGATACCACTCTTCAGTATTCAACACGGTTGATTTGAACGTCAGTGGCTAGACGTTAGTTACTCGTGGTTTTTGCTCTGTCCTATTATCCTGTTCGCTCAGCTCTAAGCTCAATATAAACAAGCCATTACCTTGCAGCTTATAAACATGGTCACGGTCGACACAAGGTCGATTTTCATTTATCGAAGGAAACTGTATTTCGAAAATAAACCTTAAAGACAACATTTATTTTGTATTGAAATAGTCGAGCAAATATTCACTTTATAAGGTCGATTGTAAATTCTGTAAACGCAAAATTGTGTGGGTTGGAAAGACGCATACCACTTCCAACATGTCTTAACATTTAAAAATTCATGAAGCAGAAGTGCTTACAAAATGAGGATTTATTTAATTTCATGTTGAATGGTATCGAATAGGGTATCGACTATTGGGGAGATGAATTGATAGTATTGAGCATGATATCGGAATCGTGAAAAGTAGGTATTGGCTCACCACTACTTAAAATGTAACTTTTTTCTGTTATATGGATAACTTGAGACTTTTTTACCTCAATTCTGGCTTAAGCCACATCTTAAAATATTGTAATTATTGCGAGATTTCGGAACGTCTTCAAAATGTTTTTGAGCTCCATTAAGCGGCCCCATTATGTTACCTATTCAAATAATCCCAATAGTCGCGTTGGCAGAAATAAATTTATCATTAGGTTTTAAAACATTCTAATCAGCCATTACACATATAATATTGTGAAGGAAGAGTATTACATATTGCCTATTAATTGCTCATTACATGAACGCTCTGTGGACCAGTTTAACTATGTCGAGGCACTCAGCTAACTGTTGTGATTGTTCTTAATGTTTCAGCTGGCCTGTACCAGGGAAGAATCGCTCAGGAGGAGCTCATCACATGGCTATACTTCCCAGTGGCATTCTTAGAGTCGTCGTCGGATGGCCACTTCATTGAGGTGGACCACGCGACTGTTAGAGTACTCGCGGCAGGAATGGATCCCAAGGAAGCGACTCAGGGAGGAACCACCGTACTGCTGGACGTGTATCAGGTGGTGGACTCACGACCTGGTACGTCTACGGAGGGAAGACTTCTTCTTGAGAGAAAAGCTATTCATCTGGTGGTGTCAACCCCTAAGTGGATAGAGATTGATGTAACCTCCGCCGTCAAGTCATGGGTGAACGTGAACTCTACCAATCTAGGTTTAGTACTTGAGTGCCAAGATTGCGTGAGACGAGGCCTTACACTTGTTCCTCAAGGTGCTCAAAGCTTAATACCTGTGCTTAACGTAATAACGAATATACACGTGGGCAGCATCCGCGATAAAAGGTCCACCGAAAAGGACACGTTTGACCAGCATACGATCAAGAGAAGCGTCTGTAGGAAAGATCAGCGGTGCTGCAGACACACTTTGGAAGTTGTATTCAAAGATTTGGAAGGTTTTGACTTTATTGTTCAACCGAAGAAGTTTGACGCAGGGTATTGCAAAGGGAAATGTCCTCCAAGGTTTAATCCAGCTAATCATCACGCCCTTATTCAGAGCCTTATTTGGAAAAAAAATCGTAAGCGAGCTCCTAAGATTTGCTGTGCTCCTCACAAACTATCTGATCTTGAAATACTACACCGTGATGAAAATGACCCGGCCAAGTTAAAAGTGACGAAGTTAACCCAAATGAGTGTCGTGGACTGCGTGTGTACGTGAAAAAAAAGACACAAAGAAAGTAAAAACGATTATAATGTAGTCAAGACATATTATTAGTGATTCGGCTGTCTTCATTTACCAAAGTGGTCAAATAAAGTTTACTCCTTTAATGACTCATCCAAAGATCTTTTTTAATTATATAGAACTTTACTATTTAGATATTATTAATATTTTATTTTCAAGCATAGACGATATTTATGAAAAATACGGGTTTCAGCGGGAAAAGATAGTGATACAGACAATCTTTTAATGTGTTTCTCAAACTTGAACTATTCGTAGATTCATTCTTTCACTTGATTACTCTATCGTGTTTTAGAATATAACTATCTGTGATATTATGGTTTTAATAAAAGTGATGTATTGTATATTTTTCTACACAATCTGTGTACTATTTATTAGTCATAAAGTATTATACTACTTTTGAATGACGGTTTGAGAAAGATATCTTAGATTTTTAATAATTTAGTCTCACTTAAATTTGGATTAAAATTAATTTAATGTCTAGCATTATATTGTATGTATTTTTATAGCCTTTTCATACCGACATTATATACCATGGACTCATATATTGGTTGATTATGAAACAACGTTTATCTTTATGTTTTTTAATAAATAAAGCGCTTCCTTGTACTTTAAAAACTTAACCATAAATCTTTAGACTGAGAAGATTCACTTAGTTACATTTAATTTATTTTACTACTTTATATGTCTATAGAATAAGTACAGAGTATTATTATTTTTATTTTTTATCGATGTTTTGTTATAATGAATAAAAAATTGGACAACTTATGTTGTTAGTGGAACTTTTTCAATGTATTTACCATTACAGTTCAACCCTAGCACATACGACACAAAAGTAGGCATATACTTATGTGTATAATGATAAGTTAAAAATAAATCTTATTTATGGTTTATTATAAAAAGCATTTCAGTAAATAATAGAAGATTCATAAACAATTCACTGGAGGGAGGGAGAACGGAGGACCATGAGCTTTGAGATCAATGTGGCCAACACTTCCAGATAGTTAGAAATTTGGGACGGTTGCTAGTTCTGAGTTTTAGTTTTGTAGGGTATATTTTATAGTAGTTAGGAAGAGGGGAATATAGCCCATACAATACTTTCTCTATACGCGTAACCTCGCCTCATCACCTTCTCTGTGGCAATGGTTTTTTTCCCGGTGATGTCCTCCCCTTCTTGTGGTGTTTCAGGATGGGTGACGTCATTTGGACAATTTTGTTCAATTCTGTTGGAGCTTTAAGCCTCCCCCTTCTTGGTATTTTCCCGTCACGATGGTAGTTACTGACCTGGTGGTTTGAATTTCCCCTTCTTCCACCTCTTTTACTTCCTCCAAATTCATTCTGGTTATTTCCATGATGACATGGACGTTAATGACCTTGTGTCCTCTATCCTTCCTTGAAAGTCACTACGGTTTTCCAACGGGTCCCGTGGCTGTGTGCAGGCTCATGGGGCCTAGGGACTTCCTAATTTTATGTAGTTCAGGTTTTATGGGGTACCTGGTCAGAACATTTTGTGGTGGATATCAGGCTGAACACCTTCTCTGACCAATTTCTGAAGTAGACTGAACAAAATCTTTGCGTAAACAAGGTTCCCCCTTCTCATTGCGTGATGACGTCACGATTGTGTAACTGGTTTTTTTTCCATGATGCCTTTACGATCTAATATAGAACTTGGTAGCCTACTTGCAGTCTGTACGTCCCTGATGAAGTCCTCCTGGTACCAGTATAGCGGCTCAACGTGCTGAAACATGATTAAAGTAGACAAACAGATGGCATTGTCACATCCCTGAGAACGTAATTCAGGTGACAGTATGGCAGGATAAATATTTTGAGAGGAAAACATCACCCAGAATGTCACAACCCTAAGTTATGCTTACTAAGTGTCTAGGGTTATTTCTCGATCAGAGAACTTCTAGCAACGCTGTGGTATACTTTTATTTGTCTTTAATATACATACCTCTGGCTGCTGTGGACAGAAGCCATAACCCATTTATAAAAGAATAACAACTTTGTCGTTTGAAGAAAGATTACCTACGTATATTATAAATAATGTAAATTGGTCTTTGCAACTGTTACGTCACCTAATTAAATAAATACAAACTACTAGGTTCTATAATTAATAATAATAATAATAATATGATCCAAATCATAATTTTTCAGTTTGGTGAGTATGTTATGTGAAAAAAAACAATATAAATCACACATTTTTATTTAAAATCAGCACTTTACATTTTTACACAAATGTCGCATATAATCGTTAAAATATGTTTCTAAAGTTTATATTAGATGTGTTAGTAATATGGTTTTTAGTTCACAGTCCAAAATGTAAAAGTCCAAACTGATGACTCTACGCGTTTAGTAGGTAGCAATGATAAGATCCAAGTTTCTGATGTGTGTTTCAACCGTAGGCTGTTCGAGATCGATGACATCCATGGTCCCCGTTAGCGTCTCGTATGCATCCACTACGAGTGTGTCGATCAAATCGTTACAAAATCTGGTGACAGGTGTCGATCACATATCCCGGTGTGAACTCAATAAAACTTCAAACGTGCATACTCTAGAATTAACTTGAAAAGTTTGTCTTTACTGATCGCAGAAGACCTATTATAAACAGCTCCAATCATCTTTTTGGAAAGGACATAAACCCAATTAAAAATAAATTATACGACACAATAGCACAAACTTTCTCATATATTTTTTATTATAGCATCGAACAAAATTTTCAAAAAATAGGTTTTTAGTAAGCTTAGCTAAAATAAATTTTACTCATAAAATTAAACAAATCATCCTGTTAATCACAATAATCACTCTTTATATATAACTTTTAAACCGAATTGTTCTAAAATATTTAACGAAATTCATATTTTCAATGATACATTATTAGTAAACTTCACTAAAACTATGTGAATGTAAAGGTAAAAACTTATTTTTTATCATGAAAAACTACTAAAAGATTCCAATTTTGAATTCAATCTTCAAGGTCCATTTCTAAAACATTTTTTTAAAGTAAACTACCCTTAAATTAAAAGATTTTATGCACGTAAAAGATGCACTATTATTGATATGAAAAATAGCCTCCCGATAACAAAATTGAACCAAATCGCTTAAAACATTTTTTTAAATATTCAAATTAAAGAATATCAGTCATTAGTAAACTATCCAGAAAGGGAACTTTCCCCTAAAATTAGTATATAGCTTTATTTGTCATGTTCATGACAAACACTCACCAGACATACCTTTAGGAAAAATATCTCAACGGGCCTTTTCAAAATAATTCGAATTTTGAAAACTCACTCCTCATTAAAATACCCTTTATCTAATTTTAAATCAAATCAAATTATACAGGGCTATTTGTCTCAAACACTCCCAAGATACTTATTTGGAACCAAATCGCTAGGGCAGATTTAAAAATATTTACTATTATTGAAATGTCAGTAATCAGCAAACAGCCCATAAATGAGTTTTTACCTCAAACATAAATATACACTTTTAAATTTCATGTCAAACAGTCTTTAGATGCCCATTTTAAACCAAATCGTTAAGACTATTTGTAAAATAAATCAAGTTTAAAAAAAACTAGTCATCAGTAAACTATCCATAAATGAAATTTTACCCCAAAAACAAATATACAGTGTTAATGGCTATGTCAAACATTCCCAAGATAACCCATTTGAAACGAAATCGTTAAGGTCATTTGTAAAATATTTCAAGTTTTTTGAAAACAGTCATCAGTAAACTTTAACCAATGAAATTTTACCCTGAACACAAGTAAACAGTGTAATTTGTTTTGTAAAACGTTACCTAGGTACCCATTTGGAACGAAATTGGTATATCCATTTTTAAAGTATTTTAAGTTTTTGAAAAATTAGTCATTGGTAAACTACCCTTAAATTTTTTTTGCCCTAAAGCCAATTATATTTGTCATGTCAAACAAATCCAAGATATACATTTTAAACATTATTATTAAAGACTTTTTCGAAAAATTTGGAATTAAAAAAAATATTCATCAGTAATCTACCCTTAATTGAAGGGCTAAGTTAGAATTTTTTTTATGATATAGCCCTTTAATATATAAATTTCAAGTTTGAACAAAACCTGTTGAACAATTTTGAATCCGTGGATAGGGATAGACAGACATACATAATTGTAAAATCCACTTTTTGTGTTTGTGTCAAATAAAATGTAAACAATTGTCATAATTTCTATATCGATTATTTTGACGATAATAATACTTTTTTTGGAAAGTAAAAATATTGAGCTATCTCTTCTAGAAACCGGCCTCCTTCAAAAGCTGTCTCAGCTTGGTGTAAAGTACAATACATGTTGCCGTTGTGGAGAAGACTGGTGGAAAACGCATCAACTAAGAGCAATATATACATACCATTATATCAAGCTCGATCTCCTGTTGCTGTTGCCAGCCATAATACTGGGCTCTTCACTACAAGTTGCGCAAACAAATACATAGATCAAGCCCAGAAAAATTTACTAAGCTAGTAGAAGATCTAAAACGCTGAAAAGTATATCTCCCCCGAAAGGAACGCGAGGAATCACAACGGGATTCAAATTATATCAAATCCAACAAAAAAAATTCCAAAGCCAATTAAGAAAATAAATACTGTTTATGGTGTATATTCCACCACGCCCAAACATTCGTGATGAAGATTAAAAAAAGTTTACTTGATAGTCTCCAAAAACTGAAGGAAAAACTACAAGACATCAGATGTCAATCTAGAGCTCAGAATGATTCTGAACTGTAGTTAGAAGAAAGTAGGAACCGCTTGATATCGTCTAAATTTGGGCTAGTCTGCAACCATCTTGTAGCAACTTGCTGACAGAATATAGTAAACCAATGTTTATATACTGATCTACAGCAACAAACCACGATATAATATGGAAGAGAAAATGAACACAGAGCTATAGAAACATTGGGTGCGACTCTAAAAGCTCATGGTGAAAGATGCGTTCTCTTCGTTGACCATAAAAGGGTATTTATTGGTGATACACCAGTTAGCTTGATCGGGAATGATGAGATAGCGAAAGTGATTTGTTCATCCTTAGCCGTTGATGAGTCCTGAATTTCCCATATGAAAAGTTAACAAACACAGAAAAATCGACTGCATAAACAGACGATATCATTAATATTTTCAAATCCAAAGTCAGCTGCATATAAAATGACGCTTCTACTACCTTTATATAATATGGCCACCAATTGAACCATGTGTACGCGTGTAAAAAATTGAACGTGATGATGATTTCTGGAAATAAGAAATGATTGTCAAGCTAATAGCATTTTATATGGACTGTTTGCTTTCTGAACTTGTAGATCCTTATATTCAAGTTTAATGCTTATTCACAATTCTTACTATATTGTGTCGGGATAAGCGAATATCTCTCATTATCATGCCAAAGCAAGTACCAAGACTTGTTATCTAAGTAAACAAGGTGACTCATCAGTAAACAAACACATCTAGGCAGTAAATTCCTTTCATTTGAATCTGTTGTATTTTAAAGTATGGTTTATTATGTATTGTAGTAATGTAAGTACTATAATTACTAATGGCAAAGTGTTTTCGATAATGGTCCCACTAATATTTCTAATCATTGTGATACTGAACAAAAATTTAGTACTCAATTGATGAAATTTAGTGTGGCAAAAAAAAAATGAGGTTATAAGCAAATTAATGTATTACATGAATAAAGTAATCCCATTTTTAACTTTCATGTACTAAATATTTAGTTCGGAGGGAATTTATTTTAATATAACTTGTAAAATTATTATTTATTTGTGAACACCACTTTTTTTAGATTATTCCTTTGGTTGAATATTAGCTTTGTATATCATGTGTCATTCATGACCCAATTTTGCTGATCGAGTGTGAAAAAACTACATCTTGTTATGCTTATGATCAGATGCAATGGAAAAATGATTGACACTATCGATTTGTCTATATGAGGAAGGGAAATTACTATAAAATTTAAAATAAGATAGTGATATCACGTCTTTGGGCTGTCTCTATGATTAGACTTAGATTAATATAGTTGTTAATAAGCTAAGTATTTACTTTTAACAGACAGATTTGGTTGTTCCTAATTTAAATGTGTAATCTACTGTCTTATACATATTTTTACCGTGTAAAACTTGATTTTAATTGAAGTGGTATCACTTTTGTTTTAAAGGAATTAAAGTACCTGGAATTCTGTTGGATCTTTTAATATACAGGATGGCCCACGGAAAAGTAGCCCGCCTCCTATATCCAGCAGGCGCCTCACTCTGAATTGGAGGAGGTCAATCCCCTTCTACCCATATTATGAAATGAAGAATGAGTCAATAAAGCTTTAGACAAGCAGTTCCCTTGCTCATTCTTCATGTCACAATATGGGTGGAGGGGGGAATGACCACTCTGTATTAAAAACATTTTTTTTTGCTACGTTTGGCACGCTATCTATTAGTGGCTTAATTTAATGTGGTATGAATAAGGAAGGTAGGTAAGAGGAAGAGAACTCACATTTACTTGTAGTGAAGATAGGAAAACAACCGTGATAAATCACTTGTAGAAAACCATTCTCAGTTCTCTCAGCCAAGATTGAAAACTCCACCTCCCTAACAGTGGCGATCGATGGATTGCGAGCCAAAGACTCATTCCTTATACCACTGCTTTGGGTCTATAAAGCTTCGTGAAATAAGTTTAATCAAGCTAGCTCTTTTTCCGAGCTTGTTGTTTTTAATTATTATGCTTTAACATTGGAAATTGGCTATGTCATTATTTAATCAAAGGCAAAGAGAGGATCAAGGACAATAGTTACTGTAATTCAGCAGCATTTTTAGGAGAGGGAAGAGATAAACACAATGATAAATCATATGATATTATAAAAATGAGTCAAAGATATAGCTACCATATTTATATAAATTGGAGTCAGCATTATTATGGAGAAAATAAACTTATATTTGTTGCGTTAGGTCAGCGGTCCCCAACGCTATGCCCGTGGGTGCCAAGGCGCCCGCTGAGCCTTTTGCGTGTTCCCACCACCTTTTGACCACAGCTGAAACGTTATTATTTAATAATTTTAATCTGTCACCTTTCCTACAAAATTCAAGTTTATGCTTATCTACAGGTATGCTGTTCAAAAGAAGTTGTTGATTGTAAGGCCCCCCTTTTTTCAATGCCTCCCTCTCATTCTTCTTTCTTTGCCGGATCGTTTACAAAGTGTACTTTTAGTCCGAACTAGCATTCCAATAGTTTCAAGCTGAATGGTTTTGCTTTTTGCAAATCTGAAAGACCTACCCTCTTTGATCGTTCTCCACACACTCGCTAATACCATGCTATTATAAATATCTTGACAGGGGTCTACCCTGCTTTGTTGCCTGAATAAACACACAATAACTATATACAATTACAATTTAAACAAAAAAAAATCTTAAAAAACATGATGAAATGGTAATAAGGAAGCAGATATACAATGTTTGTAGAATTCAATGTGAATTATTATATATAAAGAGACATTAAATAGAAATAAGTTTAAAAATGTCATCAATTAATATATAAGATAACAAACATTAAAAAAAACACATTAAAATGTGAGTCATTAGACAAGTGAACATGTATTACATTAAAATTATATAGTTTAACCAGACTATATCTAAAGGTGCTCAGTAGTTAAATATTTCCTTGTGTCTTTATTTTGGTCTTGTTAAAACCGTAAATAAAGCAGTATTTATTTATTTTTTCAACTTGGAGGGAGTTGACCCCCCCCTCCCCCCGACTACGGCCTTGAGTATTACCCACAATCCCATGTAACGTCACAATCGCTGTTGGAAACTTTACACGTCAGTTGACCGGCCGTGTGTATATCGTTGAGGCCGTCGGGAGCTATTAACTACTGTGAAGTGCGAACCAAGCATGACAGTTTCATTATAGTTCATGCTCTCTTTCTAGTTAAATACTTTTGGTGTATTATATTGCTGGTTTTTCGTACTTATTTTTTAAATATTTCAGTTTCGAATC
The DNA here is from genome assembly GCA_902151425.1 of Timema shepardi. Lineage (NCBI taxonomy): Eukaryota > Metazoa > Arthropoda > Insecta > Phasmatodea > Timematidae > Timema > Timema shepardi. Next base: position 21,272 of record CABFVX010004656.1, on the reverse strand, counting down.
CCAAAATTAGTGTGTCAAGTAATAGAAAACGAACCTATAATTTTAATGCTGACTGTAAAGAATCGTATTGTTTTGTGATTGTTAAAGATAAATGTGTTTGCTTGTTGTGTGGAGGTAGTATTTCAGTGCCAAAAAAACATAATGTTAAATGTCACTTCCAGACATATCACGTCTCTTTTAAATCTCGCTATCCACTTAAATCTGAATTAAGAAAAATGAAACTAAATCAACTAAAATCAAATCTAACTGCCCAGCAGTTGATTTTCAGAAGACCCGTGGTAAAACATAAGAATTCCACTTCTTTCAAAATTTCTCACTTGCTCGCCAAGAAGAAAAAACTATTTCATGGTGGGTAGTTGTTAAAGAGGCCTTTCTGACTGGAGATGATTGCTTGTTTGAGGAAGTTTATAATAAGCGTGAGATTATGTCAGCGATACAAGACTTACAGCTATCAGATTACAAGAAGAATACATGCAATTTCAACTGACATATAAACTTAGCTAAAGAATGACTTGGAAATATGTGAATGGTTCTCATTACAATTTGACGAGTCAACAGACATAGCAGGCCAAGCACAGTTGGCAGTTATGGTGATACCGGAATTTAATGACTTCGCTACAAAATAAGAGCTATTGAAAATATTGCCAATGAAAGGACGAACAACAGGTGCAAATATCTACAACACATTCAAAACATATACCAAATCAATAGATATGCCTCTGCACAAGCTATCTGCGATCACCACTGACGGGGCACATGCGATGGTGTGTAATATCAATGTATTTGTTGCCCTGTACAATAAAGAGGTATCATTTCCTAACTTTATGTCATAACATTGAATTATTCATCAAGAAGCCTTGTGTGGCAAAGTACTTTCGTTTGAACATGTTATGAAAATAGTTATAAAAATACTCATCTATATTAGAGCAGCACCTTTGCAGCACCGACTTTTCAAGGCCCTATTAGAAGATTCTGAAGTTAAACAGCCCGATCTTATACTACATACAGAAGTACGTTGGCTCAGTAAAGGTCAGGATCTTACAAGATTTATAAGCTTGATTAAAGAGATAAAAATATTTTTCAGATTCAAAAATATGAATTATGAGCAGCTAAGTGACTTTTGATGGTTTGTGGATTTGAGTTTTCTCTCATACATCGTAGACAAATTGAATTCTTTGAACTTAGGGCTACGGAGAAAAGATAAACAGGTAGCTCAAATGATTATCTCTGTGAAATCGTTTAAAGCTAAACTGGTTCTGTGGCTGTCACATCTTCAGATGAAATCTCTCGTGCATTTCCCAACTACGAATAACATGTTACGTGACAGTGACTTTAACTCTCCATCATTTGTTATTCACCTTCCGGTGCTTTAAGAGCAGTTTGAACCGAGATTTGAGCAGTTTACTATCATCGAGTAAATGGTCACCTTTTTAATCAATCCTTTTACTAACCAAGAAAGTACAACAGCTGTAGCTGGATCCATTAAAAGACTTATTCAAGTAAGGCCAGAAGAACTGGAGCTAGGGATTTTGGATCTTAAGAATGACATTGTGATAAAATCCTATAAAACAGATGAGAACTTTTGGAATTTGATTGACAGAAAAAGTGTCCATTCTTGAAAAGTGCAGAATACAAGATAAAATCTTCTTCTGTTCCTGAATCTTATGGGAATCATTGTTTTATTTCATGGCTATCATAAAATCAAAGTACAGATCTCGACCTACTGGAGAACATCTTGATGGTTGTTTAAGAACAGGAATATCATCATATGTTCCGAACTATGAAGGTCTGGCTGAATAAATGCAGTGTCAAGGATCACATTGACTTTTGGATTGATAAAAATTGTTTCAATTGTTTAAACTGATATTTGATTAACTATGCGTGTGTGCCATTTGCGTAATTTTATATACGAATTTAAAAAATAATGTTTTAAATTTTATACTCACAATTTTTTTAAATAATATATAAGTTTGTGTGTGTGTTATTTGAATTATGAATTATATTTGGCTATAAATTTGCCTTGAAAAAATAATTGGTGCACGACACACTACCATTTTTTTTAATGTGCTCTAAGGTACAAAAAGATTGGGACCTTTGTTTCACACTTAATTTTTTTTGTGTATAATGTATTTGTGTAAATTGTAATCACACAATATGGAGAAAATAAACATTTATGTTTGTTGCTTTAGAAAAAGTGCCCTTATATGTTAATAGATAACACAAGGCTTGGTTTATGACACCTCGTAATTGTCGAAAGAAAATTAAAAAATTGAACCACATCTGTTCGACAGCTTGGCTCAGTTGGTAGTATGTCTGCCTACTGAGCTAAGCGTCCCGGTTTGGATTCCTGCCATGGCTGAAAAATTATCACTGATTAAATATGGTTTTACACCTACATATTGATAAATTAATGGCTTGGGACAGGATGTTGTGCCTGCCCTAGTCTTAAGTTATATTGTAAGACATGTAAAGCTATAACAGTCTTAACAAGCCGGTAGTGGAAAATATATGGCTTGAATATATAAGTGAACCAGGCCACAGCCTGGAAACAGTAATGGATGTAAATAAAAAAATACATCTAATTTTGGGACAGGTGTTATTTATAGTAAATTTGTGTCCACTTTTAAATAAAACTTTATCAAAACCTGATAGTTATATCTCTGTGTGTACAGTAGACTACTTATTTCAATTGTTCCTGTTGAATTAATTCTAGTATAAAATTTAAATGTTCATCATTTTTGAAGAATTAGTGGAGGGTGAAAATAAATAACAATGTTTCCAATCCAAGCGAATACTTTTTTTTCTATTACAATGAGCATTGCCTTGTTTCTTGTCTTTTTTACATTACATTTTATTGAATTGGAACATTTATATAATGTAAATAATACAAAATTGAAAAAAGAAATTCAATACACTGAAAATACTTGCAACTATTTCTATCCAAACAAATTACTGTACTACTCTCCACCTCCCTCTTAACCAGCCTCAAATCAAACTAAATGTCAATCAATTCCAAGCTCTAGAGGCTAAGTATTCCTAACCACCAATTGTACTTAGTTATCTCTTGCAGGTAAAATTTTGAGGTACACACGATGGTAATACCGACTCTTAAGGTTTAGGAAAAAGTGAATATGATTAAAAAAAATCTTAATAATAACTTTCAATAAAAAAAATAAAATTTAAAATCGAACCATTAGGAGCTGAGTTACAAACAATTTCAGGACAGCAAAAATGGAGTCCATATATAGTCGCCATTTTGGTGATATTCAGACATTTTAATGTTGCTTTATATCTGAAAAGGTCTTTTGACCTCATTTATGGCCACAGAAAGTGACATATTCCAATCAAATTATTCAGATCTTTTTATGTACTGGAAGTACTATAACTTCCAAAATCAGTCACACCTTTTTTGTCCTGGTCAATGGTGATGGTGTTGGCAAACTCTCCATAAACGATACAGTTGACAGGTTCGGTGAGAGGTCTGGTGAAGGTCACTTTGATGCTCAGAGAGCCATGTCGCGTCAAATTCCAATGCGATGTCATGTGGGTGGACAAGTTAGGTATGAGATCGAAAGCCATGAGATGATATCCCATAGGGAAGGCTTCCCGTGTGATGTCGCTACCCTCGTTCATGAAATGGATATCCGTTCCATAAAACAGTGTCTGGTCATACATGGTATAGTTCCCGTTTGAAAAATCGGGCTGTAACGGCTTAGACCGTACTTGTTCACCGTCCACGTACGAGAATTAATTCATGCCTTATGTTTGGAAATTGATGGTATTCCCGGTGGCGTATCCGTTGAATGCCACATGGGATACGATTCCCACTATGCATGCTTTGGGCAACTGTCTTATGAATAAGTTGTCCAGTGTTTTCCTTTGCGCACCCCTAGGAATAAAGAGGGTTTTTACATTCACGCGGGTAGTGAGACAATTTGAGGGGTTGATGATTAATGGTTTGATATGTGCCAACACTATAGAAGGCACTACTTTGACACTTACCACTAGAAAACAGGTTTCAACGATGTGAACCTTAAAGTGTGTGTAACCATGGGTGGTCATAAGACTAAACCCAATTCTTGAATGGTCCAACTTGACTCTGAGTTCGGGGCCATTCAAAAATTAATTATCTTGGTTAAACACATAACCGTGTTGATGCCCCAAAAGATCCACTTTCTTAATTTTTGTAGAGAAGCTGCAACGAGCCTCAAATCTCTTATTGATTGTTGGTAATAACTTAAAAGGTACAAGGGCTATATGCAAGCCACAAGTCAAATGAGTTATTTTGAATTCACTGTTTTAATTGAGCAGAGTCTCAATGTACAATCTATAATCATACGCTTTGCTGGATGGTAAAACTAGTTTTTGTTTTGAAAAAGATATTCACCTTTGTGAATATTGAATGTAGCCAGGTGTTGACGGAAGCGATTTGATCTACCTAGTGGAAAGCGCCACCATCGAGTTTATGTGAAATGCCGATATATAAATCTTCTTGACTGGTAGCTGTAAATTCTATGGGTGAATCATCGGTGAGGAAAGAGACAGATTTGTACTAGATCCATTGTCCACTTTCGAGAGTGGTTAGTGTCCGTGGACTGGTAAAGATTTCGAGTTCACAGCTGACACATTCGTAATATTGGGGATTTAGGAAAGACATTTAACTGTAAATATCTACCGTTAAGCTAACAGTCTTGTGTGTGCCGTAGACTTAGTTGGAGTCGTTGATAGCTACTATACGTAAAATCTTTACTATAATGTCACCCACGGGATGGGGATAGACGCTACCAGTATAGATGGACATTTGTGAGGGTAAGCATAGTAGAATATTGACGGCATACGTTGACTTTTGGACTTAAAACAGATTAGTTTTATGTTAGAAACGATCTCTAGACTTAGATGACTAGATATAGTCAGAAGATATCTATTTAATGAAATGGGGACAGTTTCCAATTTTTTGGTCATGATTTTGTGTATTCGAATGCAACTCCAGAATCCCTTTTAAACGACTCTATTTCGTTTCGGGTCTTGACCAAGTAATGGATAGTTAATTAATTTGCAGGCGTGATGTAATCCTTGAATATTTGATCCACGCTGTTAGCGTCCTCCTGTTGTACCATATAATATTTTGGCCCTCAGTTTATTGTGGTAAAATAACAAGGCAATTGGAATTCAGCGAGAGCTATTTCCCATTGTTAATTGAGTTTGAGATGGTAATGTAGTTGAGTGTTGAAATGTGTGATGTTATTTTTAGGAGATATCCTATATAGTGGTCGCCTTGCAAAGTGATGTAAAACTGATCCTTCATAGTACGGCGCTGACGTAAATGGCAGGAATCCAGGAATTAAACTTGGTGGGGTAACCTTCCACTGCACGTACACATTCCTTTCGGCAACCTTACCTTTAACACCTAGTATTTTATCAAATTTAAAAGTTTCGGTAAAACGTACGTGGTGGAATTGGGTTGGTAAAACGTCTTCTCCACCTCCTCACCACCAAGATCAGTCAAACTATAGACGATGAGTTGTCGCAATACAACGCTGCTGACATTTAACACTTCTTTGATCCAAATGCTCTCGTAACCCTTTTCAAAGAGCATTTTGGATTTTCTAATAGGCACCGTGTCCCCGACTTTGAGTATTGGCTTAATACGTTAGTTTGGGTGCTGGTTTTCATACAGGCTACCTCTGAATTGAAGCACGTTGGTTTCTGAAACGTCTGCAGGCTCCATCTTGATACTAGATTCCTTAGCAACCTTGTAGGCAGCAATGGGGTTAGGAGGATGTCTACATAGTGATACGTACTATATTTGGTAAAGTAGTGCCACATGCGCCCCTTTAGAATTTTATTGAATCGTTTCACGGCACTGGCCTTCAAACTCGGATTATGGATTTTGTAGTAATACACGCCTTCTTTATTGAGAAATTAGCTGAACTAGTCGTGTCGTGAACTCAGTCGCCTTGCCCGTTTGTGAACTTAGAGTATTACGTTCGTTATATATGCAGAAAGCGTACCTCAAAGCACTCCCCGTCTAGGAGGGAAGCGGACTACCCCAGGGCATCTAGCTAAACACATCCATGACGGTGATAAAACATACGACACCATCATTGTATTTTCTGAGACTTTTATATAATTGATATCGGCTTGCCATATATCGTCACTGTTTGACACCATATACTTGTTGCGTGGCATTTTTTTTATCATGGGTTTATGCACAGTATAAGTGTATTGTGCACGAAGCCGTTCTCGTACATTGGCCGAACTCTTCTTGGAACCCCCCCCCCCCAACCTGTGGAATTGAATTGATAGTCTAGAAAATCAATCCCAATGGCCTGATCGCAAAGCATCTATAAATGCTCACCATTTGTTGTGTGCTGTGCCTAGCTCTGAATTTCTCATAACCATACATGTACTAGGCAAAGCTTTAAGCGTAAGTATGCCTATTAGTCAGTTTTTACAAGATGAAGATTTGGATATTGCCTTAGCACTGAGTTATGATGCTGTTGTCCAAGAATCAATATTGCAATTTCTAGAATATGCTGAAGTGGAATTTAAAAATATATATGTTGTAGCTAAGCTAAAAGCTTCACGTTTTAGTTTAGATACCTCGCCAAGCCGGATGCGAAACACAAAGGTGCTATGTGGAAACCGAAGATCCCGAAGAATATTTTCAGATTTATATATATATATATATATATATATCCTTTTTGGACAGTTTCTTTTTGTAAATAAAGTAACTGTTTACTTCTCATAAGGCAGTTTTTAGGTCATTCATGTGTCTTTTGCCACCTAAATAAAAATTAACACCTTCTGAAACGGTTGAAGAATCTATGAAGCTATTAGTAAACAGGTAAGCCAAGGATGATAGGTGCAGTGAAGGTAGTGCTTTAGGGGAGTTGAGCGTCTGGTACAGGTCCCTTGCATCACAAAATAAGACTGCCAATGGTGCTCTTGAAGCACTGTTCACGTGTGACAAGGACAAGCTGCTGGCTATTTATGCCCCACTTAGAGTACTTACATCAACCGTGCGAGTGACAACTGCTTCCAATGAGCGTTTGTTTTCGACACCAACGAGGTTAAAAACATACTTAAGTAGCTCGACAGGTGAAGGCCAGTTGAATGGCTTAGCACTGCTCAATATTCACAGCGATATTGCTATCACACCGAATGATGTGATAAATACATCCCCCACAAGGCCACAAAGGCTGTACTTCCAGTTGTATTATAATGTATAATTTAATCTTACATATATGTTCAATTTGTTATGTACCTTTTGACATTTGTGTAAACAATATAAAAATACCCTCTAAAAATGACTTATTACCTTATTTTCCACATAGTAATTCAGTGGCCAACTAAATGTACCAGAATGGCCATGCTAATTATTTAGTCATGTAATCATGTATTTGAAAAAAGTAGGTTGTCAACCTGCAATTACCAGTATTTTCGAGGCCAATTCATAGTTTCTAAGCTTATTTTCAACCCGAATTTTTAAAAAATCTGAATGTGGGCATCAAGGCCTCCGGTAGCTAACCTTCCATTAAATAATCCTGGCTACGCCACTGATCTAATACCTTGAAGGTGGTTCTTGATGATCCCATTCATGCTGCATGACCTGCCCACCTTAGCCTCCAAGATTTTATTACCCTAATAAAAACTGTTGATGGATACAGGTTATGCAGCTCATCATTATGTAGCATCCTCTAACCCCCGCTATATTCATTCATTTTTGGACCAAAAAACATATATTAGATGGTACAAATACTATCAACAATATGGTATATTTATAGTTATGCACAAACAAAAGGTTCCAGTGAACAAGTTTCCTTTCATATATTTACAATCAAAAAGCTTAATTTAAAAAATAGGTACAACAAATATGTACAAACAAATAATTTCATTTAAAAAGTTTTCATTTTTGAATGAAATGATCAGATAGATGAAAGATTGCACTGGAAAATAAAAATATATAAATAAAATATCCCAGGAGCATAAAATAAAGGATTAAAAATGTTTTTATAGAATAAGAAAAAAAATGAAAAAAATATATTTAAAATCTTTGAGGAATATTATGTCAGTAGAATTGTCTTTCATAAAAAATAATGAGCCCGTCTAAATCAGCACAATTTTTGTCGTGGTGAGCGCGTTTGCATACTCAAACGTCAAAGTATTATAATCGTCAGTAATTTGTTATTCGGTGTATACTGGACGCTAGATGTTAGTATGTGGAACAGTAAAAACATTAGCCAGACCACTTCTTAAAATCTAACGTGGTATTAATATTTTTATTTCCTCAGCCTGTTTGCTGACCATCACCTTCAGAACGTCAAAATTAACTTCATTCCGGTTGTTATAATGTATTGTGATCCCGCAAAGCTTGCATACCGTTTTTGTTTTGGTAAAATATCCACCATGGTAAACTCGATACACGTAATTCTTACTGCCACCGGATACAAAGGTGCTAATATAGTTACCTGGATAATAACCCTGAAGTTCATAGGTGATATTACTCAAAATTTATCCAGTCAGTGGACACTAATCACAGGGGCATTCCGGAGAGTAGTATGCTATCAATAACAGGGTACAAAACGTGGTCCTCTAATTTCTCAATAATTCCGTAATAGTGCACCCTAGCCATAGAAGTCGTGAAGCATGCCACTTGTACACTCGTGTTAGGCTGACGACGCAACCCATCAAGCAAATCTTTGTAATTGAGGCACATAACATATTAATTAACATCAATGACACTGTCCACGGTGATGTACGGATCTGTTAAGTAATTGTGAACTCCCTGATAGTTGCTGACAACGATTACGTGTGGTAGATCGAGTCTTTGCTCAAACATTCCCTATAGTGAATTTAAAAATAGTTTAGCCATTGTATGGAGACCTGAGGTTTTACAAGTAATATCTAAATCGAGTTTTACCCTTCCATATCTTCATAATTTTTAAAGTAAGCTAGCTTCTTCTCTTGGGAGCTACACCATTCTGGCCATCCTCTGGCTTCATGTTTGACTTTTAGAAAATCATAAATTTACCCGTGAAACAATCCACCAGAACGTATCTGACGATTTTACATAGATAAATTGTACTCCCAAACTTAATGACCTGCTTCAACGTTCTAACCTTTGGCAATGGCTTTGCAGCTCTCGTAAATCCACCAGACGCCTGTCAGTAAACGATCTTTCGTTTCGTCATGCTGACATTCATCAGAGTTTATCTCTTACGCGGCTTTCTGGCACAGAACCAACATGAATTTGCCATGCTTCCATGTCAGCAAAACGAGCATGAATAAATCTTGTGGAGGTGTAACATTAACTTTGGCAATGAATTCTACTTGATCGATGGGCGGACACTTTGGTTCCAAGGTAGATTTGGGGTGATCGATGGGCTATTTCTTGTACTTGCGAACGTAAGGATACAATGAACACATATCCTAGTAATTGATAGTTTCTCCACGATAAAGGTCTGCTTTGTGGTAACGATTGATACAATTTGTACGTCAACCAAAGAATGCATTAATGGGACTAAGTGGCTTCTTTCTGTACACATTTTATTGGATCTCTAATTGTTTCAACTCATTGTTGGTGCATTTGCTCACATTGAACATGCACTCCCAAATTTCTAAAATCATTTAGCCGGCATTCTTAAACTTTGCCACGCAGTACATAGTTGCTTCATAACGCGTCTCCATGGGCTATTGGCAGCTGTTTTTGATAAGGATTGTCCTGTCAGGATAACACAAGGGGCACCCTTGTCAATAACAGCACCAAGACTTGTAGATGGTGATGGTATCCCAAGCCTTAGCAAACCATCTACTTGTCAACCTAACACAAATTCCTTACATTGGTTGCACACATGAAAAAGATTGACTTGACTCTCGTGAGCCTCCCAGCTAAGCCATTGTTGGCCTACGTATGACTGATGGTCTGTGCATCGGTAGTAATTATTAGGGACGATACCGATGGTATCCTATCTCCTTAAGGTGACTCCGGCGATAAACAATTATGGCCACTGCGGCGATCGTACACAACTCTAAGAAAGGATCCACCACTGTTTTTGCCATGAGCTTGTTTTTAAGATTAAAGCAGGCTTGCCACAGAATCTCTACATCTTTCACGCAATTCTGTTTCAGCTCACGGTTGAAATACAATAAATAGTTTTTTTTGAAAAGCATGTCATCTCACACCACAAAGTGCTTCCTTCTCTCGACCAACCTTTCACCAATGCTGTAGTCCTGCTTTGGTGGCAAAGGACCGCTATTCAACACGTATATTTTTTATTGAAAAAGTGAGAGAAATATCCATTGATCAAGTACTCGTCCAAGCCGAATATCTTTGACATTTTGAACAACACTCTCGGCTATATGTTCAGTGAGTCAATAAAATGGAATGGGCCGTACCACATGGATATGATTTTCCCACCTTTCATTATAAGATTTGAAGTTCATTTCCTTACCTCTAGCATATGATTTAATATAAATTTTGAATCATAACCCTTGTCATTATGAGCTTGGGTGATGGCATTCTTAAATTTGTTTGATTTTATTTGCTCAAGAAAACCAATATGTTGTGTCATTGTGGTGTCACCATTGAATATGCTAGTTCATTTACCCCACAATCAGTACAATTATGATCATTTCCACCAACATAAAACATTTCCCTCAACTTGAAACATGTCTACAAAACACAAAGATTGGGTCCGTGCAGGTATGTGTTGACCGCACCCTGAAAAATAGTTTCTTGTCTACACTCAAAATCATATAATACAAACAGGATACTGCTTTTCTCCAAAGATGGTTTACTTCATGTGGAAAAAATGACCAATAGGGTGATGAGTATCCTCTACTCTACAAAAATATCGGATAACCTCTGTAAATATTCAAAACATATTAAACTGAAAAATGGCCCACATACCTCGTACACATTTTTGGCATCGCAAATCAACAGGTTATTCCTATAAAAACCAGGGCGTTTATGATTTTCTAAGCCACTCATAGCTTAGATATTCTGCTTTAATTTATGAATATGGTGACCCTGTTTTATTTGTTTGAAGGTGTTCGTGTTCATGCATCCGGGTTCTCGTATAACATCCCATTCAGCCTTTTCAACGACCAAGGCACGGGCAAGGTAAAGTGTGTCATCACCATTTTTAATCGTAATGATCCGTCTGTTTTGTCGGCTGTTTGTGGCAGTGGGGGAAATTTATCACATTTACCTATACCACTCTCCTGAGGCTCTTTAAAGTTGTGCAACTTTACATACAACGGGGCCGGTGTGAGGAACGTAGCATTGCTTTGTAGCACTATTCCTACATTTTACAGCATAACGCTGTGCGCTGTCTAATAAGAGCCCTTCTTAATATTATGCATTGACTCAATGATCTTGGAGACGGCTAAGCAAAACTTTAATTTGTTCCTCTAATCAGCTCTGAGCGTCACGATCACACTCTGGTTTCCCCAATCGTATGACTAGGTCAGGGTCCACGTAATACAATCGCCTCAATTGTTTGATTCTCTCCTCAACGATACGAAGAGAGACGCGTAAAGGGAAGCTTCGATCTACCTGATCTTGTAGCATTTATTGGAAATAAGCTACAAAAGCGTACGAAGAGTAAAGCAAGTAAACTCACCTTAGGCCCCGTTCAGCTGTTTTAACCCACTATGTCCTCCCCGCACAAGATAACAACACCATGCCTCTATGAATTCGACCGAGCAACCAAACGAGGAAATATTATGCAAGACTGAACAGTGCTGTATTGCGAGGCTTGGTGGGAAATGTGGGGTGCGCGTGCTCAAGACTGTGATGTTATGTTGGAAGATGTGGCCTAGAATGATCTACCAGCTCCTCGGGTGTTTTTCCGTCATCTGTCTATCCCCTCCCTCTCTTCATTATTCTGTGTTATTTTTGTTTACCCCTTTTCCCCCTTTCTGAGCTAGTATGAGCATATATAATGGTTTAATTCAAAATGTACGGCACTCTTGTCAGGATCGTGTCCTCGGACACACCTAGATGTCCAGGATGGTTTAGGAAGTTACTAAATTCCTTTTCGGCTAAATGTATATAGACATTCCTTTTGGCGAGTTAATATTTATAGTTCAAACAAACTTTATAACCTGAAATCTTCTATTTATTTACTTCGACATGAAGCCCCATAAGGGTTGGTGAGATGTCACGACTATCTGTTTACAAATCTCTTTTGAGAGATTAGACCTTTATTGCCCATACGGCAGGGAAATGTTATTATCTGCGTGGCAGAAATATATTATATTGTTGTCAAAGTAAACGCTTGTAACTTATTGCCCATACGGCAGGGAAAGTTTATTGTTGCGTAAGAAAGGTTATTATCTGCGTGGCAGAAATATATTATATTGTTGTCAAAGTAAACGCTTGTAACTTATTGCCCATGCGGCAGGGAAAGTTTATTTTTGCGTTAAGAAATGTTATTATCTGCGTGGCAGAAATATATTATATTGTTGTCAAAGTAAACGCTTGTAACTTATTGCCCATACGGCAGGGAATGTTTATTGTTGCGTAAGAAATGTTATTACCTGCGTGGCAGGTTATGGTTTCATGAACAAGCTATTAGAAAAGTATAGCCCATACGGCACCAAAAGTTTTATATTGTTATGGAGGAAATTATATTTTTACTACCCTTTGGAGAAATCTTATATATTACATAGAATTGTAACCGATCATGGTTTACTGAAAGTTCCCGCAACTCTTGTTTTGTCATAGCTTCATATTACACATATACTGTTCAATATTTATCATCAATAAAACTAAAATATTATCTTTGAAATATTTCTTTTTATCAAACTTTTATGATATATCCTTCGCTTGCACCCGTAATATATAGATTGAAATAGTTGGAGTGTGATCTCATGGAAGCAGAAAGGGAATAGACCAGAGTCGGCCTATTTTCTTTTCATTATTATCCTATCGACTCCTCTTGCAATTATTGTTTCCTTTTTTTATGGTTAATTTATGTTGTGCGCCAGCCTTATTCTTTTGGGAAGACTAAGGGCGGTGTTACAATCTATCGGGCCACTATTCCGAAAGGAGGATGTTTGAGATTCTGTTGAGGGACCAGAAGTCACAAAGACTTCCCTCAAATGGTCCTTTCCCCTAACGTCACCTGGGAGTCTCTCCAAATGATATCAATTCGGATGTTGTTGGGTGAACCTGGGCTAGTAACAGCCGTCTCCATATAATCTGTAACAAACGTAGAAAATTATGTGAATTTATATTTTTTTTAATCAAGAAAATGATCATATAAACCACCAAAATACTCACCGAACTTAAATTGCTAATTTAATTTATATTTTGTTCTGAAGTAGGAGGGACCATGCTGACTATAGCGGTGAAACAATTGGGCGTTCGTATTACTTGATACTCATATGGAATTTCGAGGTCACACTACATACCCGATTTTTGGTAGTTTTAAAAAAACATATTAATTTCTTACAATGCTGGAATATTTATAATTAAATGCATATACTAATCAATTAATTTTAATTGCTCAATTTGACAACTGTTCTATCTGTTAGTATTCTATTCTAGAGACTTACTAAACACTTTAGCAAAAATATACTATTTCAACTTATTAAATTGGTAAGCTCTTATTATATTATCTATCAAACGTTTAATCGCTTTAAAGCAATAAAATGATGATTTCACCTTTGGAGACGTCGAGCTAATCAGGGGCCATAAAAATGTCCCCGCCTGGAACTGGGGGCGTTATGGACGGTGGTGGTGTAGTGTGACCACTATTCATTCACGGTAGTTTACCTCTGAAAGGTCTTTTTTCCTACCAATATCCTACTATATAATAGATTTCTGGTAGGGAAAAAGGCCTTTCAGAGGTAAACTCATACCGTGAACGAACTTTACTTCCGTAGGCACCTGTTCTTCTACCAGGGAGATATGTCCGATAAGAGGTGTCCCAAAAATAGGGTACATCATATGCCGACCCAATGTATCCGAAACAAACGTAACTTTGTACTAGAACGACCAAATACTAAACAACACACATTAAATCTTATTTTTAGGGTAAACTCTTTTGTAAATGGTCATGAAATGATAAAATTAATAATTCCCAATCTAGCATATAAATAAAAAAAGTATAATAACAACTTAGCATACAAAACAAAATATTATTATTTATATTTAAATACATGAAACAAAAATAAATTTAAAATTAAAGAACTTACCTGGGATATTCGTACCATTTGGCACTTTGTCACAAATCTCCTTCAAGATCGACAACTTCATGTGCTGTCAACAAAAACTACTTCAAAAATGAATAAATGTTCAAATTTCACCGTATATTTATAAGCACATGAAAAAATTTCACCGGGCGTGTCAGTCGTGTTTAATTTTTCTGTTAAGTCATTTCTAAAATAATAACCATCAAACTGGTTCCAGAATGACGTCAACAGAGTTCCGCACAGTACAGACCATACTTGTTCCAACTTGTCCAACAACCAACCCCATGACGTTTTGGAAAAACACATTCCTACACAGGCGATACCATAATTGCGACCCTTGCTATAAAGTATGTCACTAAGTTATATTTTTAGGGCATGAAGGAAGGTCGCACTATTAGGGGTTGAAATTTCTATTGACTTCAGCGGGAAAGTCACAGACCAACATGCACCAACAAGTACAACGGATAAAAACTCCATAACGATGGATATAAACCATGGCGACATTCAAGGAGGGACAGAGGACACCGGGTTGTTACCCCCCAAGTTGTCATGGAAATAACCAAAGGGGAAATGAAGGAGGTAAAAGAGGGGTGAAGAAAGGAAATTTCAAATAACCAGGTCAGTAACCCCCATCGAAACGGAAAAATATCAAGAAGGAGGAGGGGGGAAACTCAACTGACTTGAGCAAACTTGTCCACATGACGTCACCCATTCTGATACACCACAAGAAGGGGATGAAGGGATGACGTCACCGGGGGAAGTCCATTGCCACATAGAAGGGAGATATGGAGTAGGTACGCGTATAGATAAAGTATTGTGTGGGCTCAATTCCCACTCTAACTACGTTGATATTGAGCGAATCAAAATATTGTATTTAAATTTAATTAATTAATTGCCCGAAAGGGTACTAAGACTTAGTACATTTAAAAAAAAAACTAAATAAGTAAATGATACATATTTTGTGAAGTATTTTTTTAAATTAAACTTGAAAATAAGAGTTTAATTTTAATTTTTATTATAGCTGATAAATCAATCAATTATTAGTTCAGCAAAATGGTGATAGTTAAGTAGAAATCGCAAACTATTGTTGATAATATTAAACATAAAGTATATTTAATTTAAAAATAATACACTTTTAAAAAAAAATCTGCTTATATTGTTTTAATATTGCAGATTTATATTGTTGTTGAGCGCATATTTTAGGGGCGAAAGGGAGGGAGGGCGGGTTTTTTGGCCTTTGACAGATTCACTATAAGGCGGCACTCTTCATGTACAGTACATTTGATCAAAATACGAGAGTGCGCCAACCATAAATATATTGATTGATAAGCCCGTGATCTTGGGGTAAAGTGCCCACCCCAGGACCCATTGTGCTCGGCTTCACGCTTAGGTAGGGTTGAGGGTTTTTTCTTGAGCGATAACAACCCTTAGCACAACTTCCTCTGAAAGGGAAGTAAAACCGTCGGTTCCATGTCTATTGTGACATGTAAAATAACCTTTGGAGGTATGTGAAAATACCTTTCCCGGCAAAATTGGTAGATCATTTCATGCCCGATCATAGAAATTCTCGTGCATTGACATAATCGGTCGGTTCACATAGTGCACGTTAAATACCTAAAGTAAAATTATGAATCAAATAAACATTATTTACATTAATTTTTAAAGATAGCGATATTTTGATTTTAATTAGTTAAAATACGTTCTGTTTGAGAATTTATCATTTATAACGATGAAGAGAGATATTTGGTCAAATAAACGTAAAGGCCTCATCTAACATCTCAAAAGTTCACATGTGACCTTAGGGTCACAGGCTCATCATCTCTGGTCTACATAGGTTGTCACACCAGCATTAGACTGGGTTGTTGGTAGCGTTAAGGTTGGGGCTCGATTCCCGGTTGGATGTGTTAGTGGTGATTTTCTCCCTCACTAAAATACAATTATATTTCCTCTAAATGCTGATGTAAATATACCCCCAAAACAATAAGGATATATCTATTTTCCAGATATATTCCAATAAATCATTGTTTTATTTTTATAAAACTTAAGTACTTTTATTATTTAGTGTTTCAAATAGGATTTATTTTTGATGGCTAATTATCTACAAAAATTATTTACAAAGATCCCAACTTTTGTTCATCCTCCGTGTCTTACCATATGGCCTGGATATTCTTATACAAATTGTATGGAGAGGAGGAAGGTAGAATGTAGATGAAGTGGCCACATTTATGTAGAGGGAAAATGAGAAAGCATTTTAAAAAATACACCGAATATACCCAATCGGGATTAGAATCCTAATCTCCTCTAAACCGGAAAAAGAGACATGATGAGCCCAACATCTTTCAAATCAGGTGTTAATTTCTTATCTAATTTAAATATTAGTGTGATTGGTTTTATAATAGATATACCAATAAAATAAGATGTTAAAAGAAACTTTGATGTTCAATTAACTATTTTCAACGCATTTGGGATGAAAAAAACAGCTGATTAGCAAATTGAGAATAAACATTATTACTGTTAAAGGGAGTCTGGTTATTCAAATGATGAGTATAGGTGTGCCTATGTGTGCACTAGACAGGTAGCGTTTCTAAATGTGTTAGACTTGTAGATGGTTGTCCATTTTCAATTCGTCTCATCACTCTTAGGAACTCCACTTTGTCTTCAAATTTTTGGTCTGCATTTAACTTTTTAAATGAAGGAACAAAAGACAGCAAAAATGATTTGTCCTCATCCATTTCCTCTGACCTTTTATCCTGCAATAAATTTAATAATGATTCATCATAGGATACTGGTTTCTTTTTTGATCTATTCACGCTAGTATGTGCGCGTTTGATATTGGAATTTCCTTCTTTAACATCTCTGTAGTTATTTTGATTCTCTTCTGCCTCTCCTCGAATAGAACTAGTATTACTTACTGTCTCTGTCCTTGATAGTTGGCAGCAGAAACAACAATTGATTAAAATAAACGTACTTCCTACGTTGTGTAGCTGCTTGTCCTGATTTACCCTTTTTTTGTTCATTCGATTCTCGCTTAAAGCATGTTCTTAGCTTTCGCCACCTTTGTTGGATTTCTCTACCTGTAACATACAATACATAAATAAATTAGTTTATATAAATTAGACATTGTATTAAGAATTAATTCTGCCTAGCTTCTAGGAAACAGTGGCGTACCAGGGGAGGGGACAAATGGGGCAGTTGCCCCCTCTACCCTAGACTAAAATAATTTAACATTTTTATGGAGCTAGTCCTCAGTATTCCCTTTGGGTTGGTGGGCAAAACCCTTTAAAATCTTTATTTTGCTGACCACCCCCTCGAGTCCCCTCCAAAATGCAATTCCTTAATAGTTTCTCACTCTCTATCTTCACGCAAATGTGGGTGCACTTCCTCTAAATTACACCTACCTTATCCCTAACCAAATAGTGTAATTAATACATAGGTGTATAACCCGAATGGGTAGTAATAAGCGGTGCTAAAAAAGCTGTACGGTTACATTAAACTAAATTTTAAAGTTTGTTTTATTTAATTTGCAGGTATCTGGCTACGGATATGTACTATGAATACCTCATTGGTGCTACTACTACACGTGACATTGTCAGAGATACTTGTGACAAACTGTGGATATACCTCAAACCAACATACATGGCGGAAACAAAGGAAACTACTTGACTTCAAATAGCCGATGTATATGCAACAAGGACAAATTTCCCTAACTGCTTGGGCGAGATAGATGGCAAACATATCAGTCCCACAGCGGTTCACTGTTCTATAACTACAAGAATTACTTTTCAGTAGTAATGATGGCTTTGGTAGATGCAGATTATTGCTTCGCTTGGATTGATGTTGGATCATATGGAAGTACCAGTGATTCTTACTCATTTTAAAAATTGAACTTCGGCCAAAGGCTTGAAGAGGGAACGGTAAATATACCTGAAAGCCAGCAATTACCCAATGACAATGGAGTGCCCATGCCATTTGTTATTGTAGGAGACGAAGCGTTTGTTTATCAAAACATGTATTGCATCCTTGTCCTAGAAGAAACTTAAATTATGTGAAGAGGATTTTCAATTACAGGCTTACAAGGGCTCGGAGGGTGGTAGAATGTGTCTTCGGAATATTAGAAAATAAATGGAGGATATTTCATAGACCAATTGACGTGAATCCAGAGTTTTTTGACACCATAATCAAAGCTTGGTGTATCCAACACAATTATTAGCGCAAGAAAGATGGAGTTAACTATGTTTGTTTGTTTTGTTTGTTAGGTTTTATTTATTTTTACTTAAACATATAACTATAAACATGAATAAAAACACGAGAAACATATAGGAACAAACAGTTGACACCAGCCCCGAAGGGCTCTCGACAACACACACGACATTGAACATATAACATAATTCACATAGATATACAATGGCGCCCTGGCGGGCTGGAGTTTCTTTCATTAGTATTTTTATTATTCTTTCATTTTTTTATTATTCTCAATTAATATCTTTCTTTCATTAGTATTTTTATTATTCTCAATTAATATCTTTCTTTCATTAGTATTTTTATTATTCTTAATTAATATCTATTTACATACATTTTATACAAAACACAACTCATAATGGAAACAATAACTTTTTTTCCCCAACCCCTGGAGGTTCTCAAAAATACAATGGTACGATAATAAATAAAATGTTTTTTTTCTGTCTATTCAGATCCCCAAATAGGACACAATTCATATATATAGTGGGGGGATTTTGTGTTCCCCCCCACACGGAACATGTGACCCTGTCGGTCGTAGTTGACCGGTTGACGGGTGCACTTCGCGACACTTTCACTCAACACCACCCATCAACCCATCCAATCGCCGCTAACACGGCCTGTCGGCCGGCATCGCCCGCTGTCTGGCCTCCCCTCCCAGTCACACACGACTAGTAGAGGGGTCACGACTCCCCAGATTCGACTCCGAGGTCACCTTCCGACGTCGACGAAGGGGTTCACTACGCCGTTCCTTATTCGGTGGTAGGGATGGCCAGGAGCGTCGTAATCGCCGATGCCCCTGACAATCATGTTGGAGCTGGCCTGCGCCCGACTGAAAAACCTCTCCGCCAGCCCGCGGATACGGCTGTCCAAGGATGGGAGGCCTGATATGGTCAGGAGGACGCGGTTTGGGACGCGGGGCGGAGCCCCAAGGATCAAGCGAAGGAACCGGTGGTTTACAGAACGGAAATGATTGTATCTGTATCTAGGTAGATAGGAAAACACGGGAGCGGAATAGAGAAGGATGGACATCACACAGAGCAGAACAAGTATGATCTTGTGACCGTATTCCAGCGGACTGACCGGGCGCAAAAGAGGAGGAGTTAACTATGAAGATACTCTGTGCAGAGCGTAAATTCAACAAATGTACGAGGACCTACTGCTGCAATAACAAGGGATTATTTTGCTTCCTATTTTACATCACCACAAGGATCTGTTCCTTGGCAGTATGGAATAATATAGTGTTATTAGAGTAATTAGCCGATGAAAATGTAATTTTTGTAAATCTATATTATAATGAATACCGTATTTAAACAACCAAATATTGTCTGTGCATTTTTTTCAATAAACATGTTAAAATTGTTGTGTGACATCTAGTGACCGTTCCGAGACCGAGAGCACTCCTTGGAAGGGAGGTGGAGCGATCTAGCGGCAAGCGCACACACCACGCCACCCCTATCCCCTTTCCACACGAACCCCCCTCCCCCCACCAATGCACGGTCCTCTAGAAGGGTCACGATCCTCCCCGAAGAAACCCAGCACACCAGTCCGCTAGTTCTAAACGAGCTAAGAGATCGCGCCAAGACAAAGGGCTCGATTAACGGTGTGCACAGGCTGCTAGGGACAGATATATTCCGATAGAGTGTAGTACTATCGGTTTGTCTTGCTCGTGACGGCCCAGTTAAAGAGGAAGACAGTATCATTACCTCTCACTCTCACTAACTTCTCGCTTTGAGTACAAATAACATTAAGGAAAGAGGGGATTAGTAGCCTAACAGGAAATGTTTACAGAGGAATATGGTGGAATACAATGCTATCATTAGAAGGACAACTACTTTTAACTAAGCCTAGCTCAAGGGTGGATCCAGTGCTAGTTGTAGGGGTAAATTTGTTTTCACAAGGCTCCTTCAAGGATAAATTTAATAATCCGGATTAATAAAGATTTCAATTTATAATATTTTAATAATAATATTGCAATTTTAACTAACTAGTTGAAATTAACAATTAATATAATAATAATAATAATAATAATAATCAGAGGACTTCAAGAAATAAAACATTTTGGACTAACCAACTTGTAATTTTAATACAAATATAACATAAAACAAAAAGTCGCCGTCACAATAAAAGTAATTAATATACACTGTACATAAGTATAAAGTGTTTTAGTAATGAAAGAAAAATATATATTTTAATACTAAACTTAATAATATAAATACTGGAAATTTTTTGTTTTAATCCCCTTGCTGTGCTCTAGAGCTAAGTTGAAAGAGATGTTGAATAATTTTGAATAGGTCGTGTAGGAGTTAGGGGGAGGAAAGTGTTAGTCATTCTTTACAACTTTAAAGTATTGGTTTCAATATGTATGATTATTTTCTATGCAGGAGGGGACGATTGCACCCAACCCCCCCTGGATCCACCCCTGGCCTAGTTAGGGAAACTCGAATAAATATATGACTTTTAATAGTAATGAGAATAAATTCACTGTGCTGTTAGTAAAGATGATTAAATATTCCAACAAGTTAATATACAAAATTAAATACACTTTTTGGAATGTGTGGGATAAAAATGACATTAACTAAAACATTTTTTAAGTATGATAAACACTTTTTTTTTAAAATATGATATTCAACGAAATATAATAAGTGTAATGATTTTTATATTTTTTAGACACAATTATATTTAACTAGGACTATAATTGTATTTGTAAACAAAATTAATTACAGGTTCATATTGTTTACACTAGCATCATACAAACTGGTCGATAAGCTGTAAAAAAAAATTTGAGGGCTAGATGAGACATGTGGCCGACACGATTTGGAATAACTGGT
>CABFVX010004655.1:32487-62019 GCA_902151425.1 Timema shepardi | reverse complement strand
AAATCTGTGCCGGGACCGAGGATTGAACCCCGGCCGCCAGCACAGAAGTCTGACACCTTACCCCTAGACCGCCAGGTCACCTGCAAGATTAGTTAATTAGATCATGTGGCCACAGAAGTGGGTAGTGGGGTAGTAATAATATATATAACAGTGGTAAGAAAAGAGGACATTATATATGTTAAAATTTAGAATATCACGAATAAAAACATAATCTTCCTAATTCAATTTTAGCCTTTTGTTTAGTTGTTGTGTAAAAGTAACAAAAGTTTTCAATTAGCCTATCTAAGCTAATTATAATTTGAGTAACTTAATTGATTCTTCTTTTCTTTGTGAGTGGAATAAGGGGGATAAATTAGGTATTATTCGTTATATATATAAATTATAAAAGTATCTTATGTGCAGCCATTAAAGAGAACGTCCAACATCATATATTGTCCAACCATAAATAATATAGTATAAATGTAAGGAGAAAAAAAGAAAGAAAAAGTAAATATAATTTTTGTTCTGTGTTATTGTAACAACTCTTCTTGTTTTCAAAACTTTGCTTTGCATAAGTTCTTTCAAAATATATTTTGGCGTACGGATACATAATACTTTATAGTAATATAGTAATTTTCCATAAATATTCTACTGTAATTCCTACGGAAATCTGATTTTTTTTAAAAGAGTATTCACGTGCACTTTTTGAACCGACTTTGTGTTTTATCTGACAGTTAACAAAGTTCACAGTAAACAGTGTTTCTGCATCCATCCGCTTCGCGTATGTTTTTTTTTTTGTAACGTTGGCAATCCCTTGCCAGCAGTGACGTCGTTAGAATGAATGTTTTTGGGTAGAATATTTCAATGAAAAATATTTTACTAAAATGAGGTTATTATGTTTTGGCCAAGTATCCCTTTCGAATAATACTCTTAGCTAGTTCTAACTGCCCATAAAATTGATCGGAAATATCATCATGCTTGGAATATATATAATTTCTGCATTAAATTAAAAGAAACTCGGCTACTAATATAACTAATATAATAATAGGTTTAGAACAATTTAACAGAACTGATAATAACGGCACTATCCTCCTAGACCTTGATTTTGCTCATTTCCAACACCCCTTGGTAGCTCATAGCTCAGAATCTTACTAAATGTTAATAATAATATTTAGCACCGCGTCTTACTACCCGTTCGGGCTATACGCTTTAAGTACTAATTACTCTAATGGATTAGAAATTGGGAAGGTTGAATTAGAGGAAGTGAATCCAAATTTGCGTGGAGGGAGAGTGTAAACCATTTAGGGGGAAAACCACCACCGGTTCACCCGACCGAGATTCGAACCTCGATCTCCCCGTCCTCAGCAGTTGACAGCACGACAAGCGCGTTAGCCAACTAAGCCACCGAGGCGGGTCACTTTATATAAGATATTCGAGAAATACAATACAAGTGATTACTTTCCACCACCTAAAGAATAAACTTTCAGAAAATTGGTTTAGCAGTTATTTGGATGAAATAGAAATGGATACAAACACCTCCAACACCTTTTTAGCCCCTTGCGGTATACCTCAAGGTTATAATTTAGGTCCTATTCTCTTTAATGTGTTTATTGATGATATTGGTAAATATTTAAACTCGTCTAGTTATTTACTCTTTGCGGATTATGTAAAATTATATAAAATTATCAAATCAAATGCAGATGATTTGGTCTTACAAAACGGCATAAATGGTATTTTTCAATGTTCTCTTAAAAATTGAACAGCTATCAATCCAAGACCAAATCTATATCTTGTATTAGAACAACTATTCCCATATTTTTACTTTCTCGCTATCTTACAAGTAGATAAATTATTGTGATCGTCAAAAAAATCGATCTCAATATTTTGATGCATCTTGACGTTTAATGAANGTTTCATGACCCCCGGAATAAAAAAAAGTGGTTTTTGACTTTCCGTCTGTCTCTCTGTCTGTCTGTCTGTCTGTCTGTCTGTCTGTCTGTACCTTCAACTAGAGCCTAAACTATTTTACCGATTGGGATAAAACTTGGTATCTAGGGTTTTCACAGGTTTGCCCCAAGGGGTTTTTGGAATATGATATCTACCCTAAAATAAAGGTTAGTTTACATAAGGGCAAAAACAGAAAAAGTCTATTTTCTCAAAATCGGCTCTACCGATTTTGATTAAATTTCATTTCTAGACATTTATAAATATTATAAACAAAATGGCCTCTCTCAATATTTCGACAAAATTACTTTAAGGGCTCCGGTCTGATGGGTAAATTATCTTTTTTTATATAATATCTCCTAAACTATTTGAGATAGGAAATTACTTATCCTTAGAAATATGTAGGTCTCTTTATAATACAAATATATTATATGAAGCATATTTTTATAAAACCAATAACTTTCAAGCTATACGTATATATATATATATATATTTTTTAACTTTTCGAACACTAAAGGTAAAAAGTATTGCAACCGCAAAAGAAAATCTAACCTTGAATGTTGATGGATGTCGACGTCTCAAGACCCCCCCAAACCCTAAAAAGTGGTCTTTGCAATGACGTCCGTCTGTGTGTCTGCTTTAAACTTAAAATTAAAGAGTAGTTTAATATTAAAGGGCGAAAAGGTGAAAAACCGAACAACTGACAAAGGAAAGATTTCTCATGATTTTTTAAACAACCGAAGGTTGTTTGTTTTCAATTATAATTCTCATGTTTATTTATTATGCGATCTAGCCTAGTGCTCTATTCAAAATAATGCTAATATTGTGTTAGTTTCTTAATTATTTTATTATCTCCTAAATCAATTCTAGTTAACTCTGAGAATTTCAGTTTATTTGGTTGGCTATACTTCAAAATAATGATAGTGATGCCTGATTGTGATGGTTATTGTCGTATATCAGCTTAGCAAGTTCAAACTGTTCGGGATCATGCCAAGATTAAAAAAAACACTTCCTTCCACCATCATGCCCAAGCCGGCACTGCGAGAGCAACAGTGCTCTCTCCATCTGTAAGTCATGCCTTCCTTCCCTCCCCCTCCTATGTGCGCATGCGCACAACAGTCAAACACCACGTCGCTGGCACTGCGAAGCGCACAGTTCCATACAGAGATTTTTGTATCTTTTTCATAAACTAGGGGATGGCTACTGAAGTACTGACATTCAGCTTAAGGAATATATATTGTACTACAAAAATAAAGAAAGTATTAAAGAAAAAAGGACTCATTATATTAAATGTTATCAATAATATCTAGTGGAAATAGTGGCTGCTGCAGTTTCGCAGTGCCTATACACGAGCTGCCACTGGTGTCACATTGTATTGTTGAAAATTTTAGCAGTAAGCCCACCACCTCAGTTCTAGTCCAGCAAATACATGTGAACAGTGCAGCCCGAGACTTAGTGCTTCTAAAACTAAACTTGATTTCACTATAGATATTCAATGTTTACCTAAGAAAGTGCAGAGTGGTAATATTTTAATTGATTTGAAAATACTTTCAGAGTTCATAAAGAAATTTTACTTCTTGTAAAGGATGCGGTGGAGATATTATACAGGAGGACACTTTTAAAAAGGAAAGGCATTGTTTCAAAAGTGGGAATAATGTGTAGTGATTGCAGCTTTGTTGAAAGTACATTGACATCAAATGGAAATAATGTGTAGTGATTGCAGCTTTGTTGAAAGTACATTGACATCAAACACAACCAGAAATAGGTTGGATGAAAACAATACTAACTTAGTGTATGACCTACGATCAATAGGAAGAGGTGCCAATTATTGTTGTGCATTATTAGGGATTTACCTTCACCACCTACTAAATTTGCTCAATACAATAAGAGTATTCTTTGAGTTTGAGTGAGATGGCTGAAGCTTAATGCTGAAGGCAGCAAATGAGGCCATAGTATTGTATAACATTTCCTCTGATATCACATCTTCTTTTGATGGAGGTTGGCAAAAAAGGAGATCACACTTCTATGAGTGGTTTAGTATCTGCTTCTGTTTGTGATGTAGGTAAAATAGTCATTGTTGAAGTAATGAGTAAATACTTTCACAGGTGTAATGGAAATAGATCTATCAACAAAAAAACATGAATATATTAATTATGAAGTAACTAATGGAGGGATAAGGATAGTTGGCCCTCTGGTCATGTACCGCTGATCCGAGACTAATCGACGTGCGCGTTACGTCAACTATTTAGATGGTGGTGATACCATTATACAATATATTGTTGTTTCGCACAAACATTCTTTGCAAAAAAAAAAATTAATGAAAGAGATAAAGCCTGCGTATAGAGCTTTAGCATTGGAAGATTTGTTGAAAAAAATGCTTACACGGAAAATCTCCAAATCCAAATGTAAGCTTCAACACAGCTGTGTGGGATCGTCTTCCAAAAACTGTGTTTTTAGGCCTACAAACTTAATTTTTTTGTGTGTCTTCTATGCAATTATTTGTTTCATTGATGGCGTAAGTAGTAAATGTAGTGTCTTGGAATAAACATGAAAAAAAGGGTTGATAACACTAGACGCCTTTCGCACTCAACAGGCAGAATATGCGTCTTTGCAGTACAAAAAACATTCAAGAAAGGCAAAAGGAAATTTGAAGAGAAGAGTTAAGATCAGGAAAATGAACAGGAGCACGAATATTTGGCTGGAATGTTTTAGCTACCATTTAAAAAAAAAATACAAAATAAAAGAAAACTTCAAAGCTCTTTATTTTAGCACTCTAGCACAATTTATCAAAAATCTATTTAAGATAACATTCTAAAAATTTTATCACGTATTCGCATTACTAAGACTTATAATACGATGTCGTTTCATTAAAGAATATATATATATATATATAGTCTTGTGGACATTAAAAAAAATTTAAAGTAAAATTTTGTCAAATTTAATCTTAAATTTTTCAATTTTTGAATTTACTATAGGGTAAACAAATACTTACAAATTGTATTAAACGTGGATCACATTTTAGATAAACAGCTAAAAATAGTAATATTCAAGTTTTTAGTTGTCTTAGTTTTTGAATAAGGTGCACCTGAAATTGAATAAATTTACATTGTAGGTAGGTGACCTGGTGGTCTAGAGTTAAGGTTTCAGACTTTTGTGTTGGGGGTCCGGAGTTCAATCCTCGGTCCCGGCACAGATTTATCTGATTGACAAACCCTTCCTTCACCTCTGACAATACGTATATTAAACACACACTTGTGAATGTGTGGGATGCCAGGCCTCCGCCGTGGTTCGGATCGCACGTTAAACTGTAGGTCCTATATTTCATCTCGCAAGCACCTTATCATTGTACAGTAGCCCCATGACTTCTTTGGTGCTGACTGACAGCTATCAGCTGACTTATGACTGTCAACATTTAGGTATATACCTAAATTTTTACTGTCAGAAGTGACAGCTGCTAATCACATATGTTTGCAGATCATTTGGTTCGGCGTAGGAATACATAATTTGGTCTGGTAACTTTTCAAAGCTTTCAGTCAGCACCAAAGAAGCCATATGGCTACTGTACATTAGCGTGAGTGCGTATAACCCGAACGCGTAGTAAGATGCGGTGCTAGTAATAATAATAATAATAATAATAATGATATTAATACATTGTAGGTACTCTCCCACCTTCTCCCCTAGTTTATTATTACTGCTTTCTAAATAATTATGCTTTTACTACTTTTCCCCTATTTTTATCATTGTTATTTTACTATTACTATTATTTCCTTCTTTTTTTAAACACTATTCTTCAGTATGTATAATTATTTAACTATGATTTTTTTTTCCTCATATTATTATACGTGCTTGTAAGGTACTTTTGTACTTTTCAGTGCTGGCCTGGCATAAGTTTCACTACTGTTGGCCAGCACTATGGTAAAGGAAATTAAATTAATTATAACTATTATCACTTATATGCTGTTCCTAAAACGCGCAATATAATACCATAATTGAACAGTCGGTATAATAAATGTTTCTTTCTTAAATTGAATTTTTCCTACTATAGCACTATTTTCATAAGAAGAGACTTCTAGAATAAAAAGAATCGCAGTCGTCAATAATAATAATAATAATAATAATTTTAGTTAGATCTAATTATTTTCTAGTTGTCAAGTAAGGTCCTTCTGAAAATGAAAATGCAAATATATTATTATTAGTTTAGTGTTTTGCAACTCGTTACAGTAGTATTTATGTACCGTGTACAAATATAGATAAACATATTTAGTATCAAAATAATTTTAGCCTCGTAACTAGTCAAAATAATGTTTCTGGAAAAATCCTTTCACGCTGTTTAAAATCCCCCCTCCACCTCTCTTTGTTTTAACCTATCACTCTTCTTCTCCCACCACACGTATTTTACTAGACAATGAAAACACCCTTGAAATATATTTTATACTAATAAGTAAAATAATATAGTAAAGTAAATAATAGGGCTTTCCTAGTTTTTATATGTCTAACCTAACCAATCTTTGAGAGGAACTATTTTAAGGCTTAGCAACGCCACTGTTTGAGAGTGACGAACATACTACATTTGCAAAATGAAACTTGTGTAGTAAAATTTCGAATTATCATGAAAGCGTATAACCCGAACGGGTAGTAAGACGTGGTGCTAAGTATTATTATTATTAATTATCATGAATGAGCAATAGATAATAACAATCGCAATGTATTTTTAAAAATATATTCCTACAAAATCTTATAAAATAAACCCAGATCGAACTAACTTTTTTTTCCCTTTATCGGGAGCATCGCTTCTCAGATACTCCTCAAGAGGCTTGACACCATTTTCCCCACCCAAAGAAATCGAATAGTCCTTTACTATTTAATCACATTTTCAAGAGTTTCCGTATGAATAAGTTAATTCTCTTGTCGATTTGTTTATCGGAACAATGACAGTGGTTTTTTAAAAGGGGTGGGTGTGAAATGCGAGGGTGATCCACGGACTCGCTTTGGAAACTAATCGTGACGTTGGTTTGCTATAGTCTTTGATGCAGTCAACACCTCGTTTACCTGTTGTTTGGTCGGAATTGCTACGGACACAACTGTCGTCACTCCCACCCGCCGTTTAGTTGAGGATCCACGGGACATTCGCTGTCGTCACCCCCTGTCACTGGTTTACCATCTCGGCCACTTTCATATTCAAAATGTCTGTTCTCATGAATGATTACTTACACTATAATTGTGTTACATTGAGAACACGTATGGAAGGACATTTTAGAAACTATACTTTTTTTTTCCTGTAAACTTTGATAATAATTTGTTATACTTTTAATATTATTTTATAGGTTTTTATGCTATTATTATTATTATTATTATTATTATTATTATTATTATTATTATTATTAGCACCACGTCTTACTACCCGTTTGGGTTATATGCACTTACGCTAATGTGTAATGGTAGGGTGATTGTGAGATGAAATGGAGGACCTACAGTTTAACGTGGAATCCGANGGGTTATACGCACTTACGCTAATGTGTAATGGTAGGGTGATTGTGAGATGAAATGGAGGACCTACAGCTTAACGTGGAATCCGAACCACGGTGGAGGCCTGGCATTCCCCACATTCACAAGATGTCCTGTCAGAGGTGAAGGAGGGGTTTGGCAATCAGATAAATTTGTGCCGGCACTGAGGATTGAACCCCGGCCGCCAGCACAGAAGTCTGACACCTTACCCCTAGACAGCCAGGTCACCAACAAACCTATTCTTTGATAACAAGTTCACCTATTTTTAGCTTACGATACATTTGGTCTATATCTTTTTTTTTGTGTGTGCTAACGCGTCATACTACACGATCACGCTATCCGTGCTTTTAATCACACTGAGGGTGTAGAGTTGAGGATGAAAGTTTAATTAAATGTACTCCAATTTGTGCCGAGGGAGAATACTTATAAGACATTTTTTTAGGAAAACCCACCCTCGGTTCACCTGACCGGTATTTGAACCCGGATCTCCCTGTCATTAGAAGCTCATTTTATTTCAAGAGTGATTGATGCCTTTAGATGAAGAGCTCTTTAACATTTTTACGGCTGCAGAGCCCCATTGGATTGCCTAATGTATCCCCATATCCCCTTCTCCATACAGTCGAAATCACCACCGCCATCATCATCATCATCATCATCATCAACAGTTCTACTAGGTAGCACTCAGACTTCAAAATATGTCAATAGCTTGGTTTTACTTTACATATGGATAGCTAGGAACAGAATAACTGGAAGAAAATTATAGAGGTATCATATTTATTTATATAAAAATGGCAAATCACAAATACACAATCCATATTGAAAATGGTGATAGTTTATTCTTATCTAACAACAACTTTTATCTTAAATATCTCTTGAGGTCGAGTCCCCTGATTTAGACCACTCTCGAATTCCCAACGATCTCGCATTTATCCATTGGTGACCACTGAGGCTATGGTGTAGTCTTGGAACACATACACCACCAACAATGACAGAGTGTAGAGTGTATGGCAACCGCACCATACACTCAGGCAACACAGGGCCAGTTTCCTTATCAGACTTCGTACGCCTCAAGTGCGTTGCTATACTAAATACAGGATGACACTTACAGTAGCCCCGTGGCTTATTTGGTGCTGACTGACAGCTCACAGCTGACTTCTTACACTCAACATTTAAGTATATACCTAAATGTTGACTGTCAGAAGTGACAGCTGCTAAACACATATTTTTGCAGATCATATGGTTCGCGCGTAGGGATAAATAATTTGGTCTGGTAACTTTTCAAAGCCATCAGCTGTGAGCTCTCAGTCAGCCCCAAAGAAGCCATGGGGTTACTGTACTTTGACTAAAATGGAATATAACCCATTCTATTCACTTAGTCTAACTTGCTCTATAATCGCTATTAATTCTACTTGGTGTGTGTGAGGGGGGGGGGGGTAGAAATATGCTTCAGTGGCCGAATGGCCTAAGTGCTCACTTTCGTGTTAGACTGGCTTGCCGATGCCGGGGAGATCGGGGCTCGAATATCGGCTGGGTCTACTGAGGGTAGTTTTTCCTAAATGGTTTCCTACCCTCCTTCCATTACAGTGCAGGTAGATCCTCTAAAATGCTTCCTTCCTTATTCCCTAAGGGTAATTATCATATACGTATAGACTGAACAGGTAGTAAGATGAGGCGATAAAAGAAAATGTAAACTAGATATTGTTTTTTATTTTATCGGCAATGACATTGGTTGTATCTTTATTGCGAACAAGTAAAATAGCAACTCGCGGGAATTCCTACGTGAGGGCGGTGACACGGGTGGGAGGGGCTTTCCTCCTGACCAAGCTTATCCTAACCTAACCTAACTTAGAGATACTCGTGTATGTAATTTAGTTAAATCAACACTGACAAGGGTGAAAGAACTTAAGACTGCTAGGCCCCCGTGGTCCACTCCTATTATCAAATTAGGGGCGGGATGGCAGAGCACATGGCGTGTCCGCAATCTGGACTCCTCCCCACGTATAAAAAAAAAATCTCATGTTCGCAATCGGGACTGTTCGGTATCAGGAGGCCGCCATGGCATCTACTAAAAGTGACAGCCGCAACTCACACGAGTTAATGATAAATGAAATTAGTTTTGTTAGAAACCACGGACAGTACATCAAGACTGGTGACCTGGCGGTCTAGGGGTAAGGTATCAGACTTCTATGCTGGCGGCCGGGGTTCAATCCTTGGTCCCGGCACAGATTTATCTGATTACCAAACCCTTCCTTCAACTCTGACAAGACAACTTGTGAATGTGGGGAATGCCAGGCCTCCACCGTGGTTCGGATTCCACGTTAAACTGTAGGTCCTTCATTTCATCTCACAATCACCCTACCATTACACATTAGCGTAAGTGCGTATAACCCGAACGGGTAGTAAGACGTGGTGCTAATAATAATAAAAATATTAATACATCAAGTTGGCCCGCCTCATTGTCCAAAATATAGGTTAAAATTGATACAATCGAATTTGGTCCATCTATTACACATATGTGTATAAAATCAATGTGTGTGCTCTTAGGTTGGGGATGTAGGGAACACGAGGTAAAGGCAGGGTTCTTGCACCTTTTATTGGCCAAAATAAATAAAATATTGCTCTACTAGAGACTTATAGTTGAATTTTCTTCGCATGGTGATATCAACAGATCTTTAATATCTGCATGAACATAGTGGCATTAGACGAGAAACTTTTTAATTGAAGAGAATACGTCCCAGGACACCGTCGACAGATATTCAACGACTGTTGAAGTCGCGTTGTGAAGATAATTAATCTCCGTTTCTACCGGAGCCTTATTTCATTTATTTTTGATAAACAAAGGTTTTATTTTAAAAAAACTGCAAAAACACTGCCCTTATCTCGCGTTCCCCACTTTAAATTACCCGAATTATAATACAGTTTAATGTAACCGTCCAAACTTTTTTTAGCACCTTATCCTACTATGCCTTCGGGTTATTACGAATATATACTAACTACACTAATATGATGAAGGTTGAATTTTAGAGGAAGTGTACCTACATTTGCATGGATATGGTAAAAAACCACCTTCATTACACCCGACCGGGATTCGAACCTCAATCTTCACGTAGGCGTCAGGTTACAATACACTAGATTGATGGTAACCGGAAGGTCAAGGTTTGACTTTCGACAGGTTGAACAAGTGTTTTTTTCCCCACATGACGTGAATTAACATAGGGGTTTTCCTATTCCCTCTCCACTTTGATGAAGTATTACTCTCTCTAGGCTGCCTTCCTCATCCATACACCTTAGATTAACCCGCTAACAACCTCTCTGGTGTATATTGTGGTGACCCGCCTCTGTGGCGTAGTTGGATAACGCGCTAGTCGTGTTGAGCTCGACTTCTGAGGACGGGGAGATCGAGGTTCGAATCTCGGTCGGGTGAACTGAGGGTGGCTTTTCTTAAATGGTTTGCCACTCTCCCTCCACGCAAATGCGGGTTCACTTCCTCTAATTCAACCTCCCCAATTCCTTATCCACTAGAGTAATTAGTACTTAAAGCGTATAACCCGAACGGGTAGTAAGACACGATGCTAATTATTATTATTATTATTATTATTATTATATTGTGGTGCTACAACATCGCACTATAATCCTACTTTTTCTACGCTCCATAACAAGAAATGTTTCAATGCAGATTGGCATCTTCATCCAGAGTGAATAAATTGGGTCACACACGCTCTTGTTCCGGGTAATGGTGGACTTTTACTGACGCTTAATCTGTGGTTTGGCATTGAATAGTGCTTAAAACCTCAGTGGTTCATTATCAATGAACATTTCCCACAAATTTATGTGCATAAGCTAATCGAATAATACCACTGAAATAACCTGCCCACACCCAAACTATTGACGTCATAGCTCTATGAAGCGATTACAGAAATCTAATCTGTTTAAGGACGTGTGGTGTGGTTTTGTTTTGTTTTTAATGAGTTTGCGCTACTTTAGGCTGCTTGGATATAGTTTTAGGCTCTAATTAATACCCCCACAAAATCCTTCGCAGCACACAATGAGGCCATTACGGCTCTGTTACTGTTATTTTAACGAAGGAAGACATTTCCGCCGTATCTGATGGGACACGAGTAGGGCTTCTGACCAGTGTTATGAAGTTTCAATTTAGCAGCCATACTCGTTGGTTGTCATTAGGGGTATTTAACTTGCACTTTACAAACTAGCTGATTATTATCAGCTCATGACTTTCAGACTAACTTTTAGAGCAAAAACAATAACAAAACTTCATGCCGTCAACTCATCACTGTGAAATGTGAAATATCAGTTTCACTCATTTGATGTCTGTTGGCGATGCCGTGAATGGAACCCGGGACCCTTAACTCTTAAGACAGGCTTATGTGTGGGGTTTTAATTTAAAAGGGACTTCTGTGCTGGCGGCCGGGGTTCAATCCCCGGTCCCGGCACAGATTTATCTGATTACCAAACCCTTCCTTCACCTCTGACAAGACATCTTGTTAATGTGGGGAATGCCAGGTCTCCACCGTGGTTCGGATTCCACGTTAAACTGTAGGTCCTTCATTTCATCTCACAATCACCCTCCTCGGTGGCGTAGTTGGCTAACGCGCTTGTCGTGTTGAGCTCGACCGCTGAGGACGGGAAGATCGAGGTTCGAATCTCGGTCGGGTGAACTGGGGGTGGGGGGATTCCTAAATGGTTTTCCACTCTCCCTCCACGCAAATGCGGGTTCACTTCCTCTAATTAAACCTCCCCAATTCCTAATCCATTAGAGTAATTAGTACTTAAAGCGTATAACCCGAACGGGTAGTAAGACGCGGTGCTAAATATTATATTATATTATTATCTCACAATCACCCTACCATTACACATTAGCGTAAGTGCGTATAACCCGAACGGGTAGTAAGACGCGGTGATAATAATAATAATAATAATAATAACATAGGTGTGTTTTACCCATCAATAAGCGACCCCTTGCACTAAACTGACTTGCTATGGCCTATAGGCCTATCAACTCCTTAGGGCTTTGTTTGAATACTGTAAAATCTATTGTAGGATTCTGGTAAGGAGGACCTTTTAGAAAACATAAACATATTTTTCTCTGCTCGCGTTGATAACATTTTAGGCTTACTATATAAAGATTGCTATTTTTTATAGGTATTGACTATAACTATTAAAAGTGATAGCTAAAGATCACATGACTTGATGTGACTTATAAATATATTTAACTAGTTTTAGAAACTTTCGTAACTATCGGATACAAAATCCAACTATATTAAATTTCTTCAGGAACCCCTTACATAAACTCGCACGACATATCTTGTAACTTTTAACGGATGGAATAAATTTTGATGGCTTTTGCCACATATACTTGGCTTAGTATTTTGCATTAAAATTCGAGAAGTATCAGTGGAAAGTCTGAAAACATTTGCTCATAAATACCCAGTTGGTGGTGGATGGAGTATACGCTCACTAGTTTCATAAGCTAAAGGTTGTTAGATATTTTCCGAAAAATACTTTAATGATGTTCTTATTAAAATTACACCCATTTATAGAGTTATACAGTAGCCCCGTGGCTTCTTTGGGGCTGACTGACAGCTCACAGCTGACTTCCGACAGTTAACATTTAGGTATATACCTAAATTTTTACTGTCAGAAGCGACAGCTGCTAAACATGTTTTTGCAGATCATATGGTTTAGCGTAGGGATGCGTAATTTGGTCTGGTAACTTTTCAAAGCTGTCAGTCAGCACCAAAGAAGCCATGGGGCTACTGTACAGTAGCTTAGTACGTAATACTGATACATTGGTTAAGGTAGCCAAACATTTCGTAATGGAGTGCCCCGAAAACATTTTTTTTTATTGTATTCATTACAACGCAGAATTAATGGAGCATAAACGGTGTGTCCATAATTTGCCCTGTTTAAATAAAGGACCAATATTGAGGTACGCTGCAGACACGTGGGTAATTGAGGAACAGGAGAAGAGCAGATTGCAGGAGAGTGAAACGTGGGTAATTGAGGAACAGGAGAAGAGCAGATTGCAGGCGAGTGAAACGTGGGTAATTGAGGAACAGGAGAAGAGCAGATTGCAGGCGAGTGAAACGTGGGTAATTGAGGAACAGGAGAAGAGCAGATTGCAGGCGAGTGAAACGAGATTTCTGAGATGCAGGATGGGCGTGACAACATTTGACAAGATGAGGGATGAGAGAGTAAGAGGAATAGTAAAGGAAGAACCGGGACAGGAGAGAGAAGGCACGACTGAGGTGGTATGGCCGTGTGAGAGGAATGGATAGGGAAAGGATGACCAGGAGGATGTTGGGTATGGAGGTGGGACGTAGGAGGTAGAGAGGAAGACCAAGGGACAGATTGAATAAGGGAGTAAGTGACCTGGCGGTCTAGAGGTAAGGTTTCAGACTTCTATGTTGGCGGCCGGGGTTCAATCCTCGGTCCCGGCACAGATTTATCTGATTACCAAACCCTTCCTTCACCCCTGACAAGACATCTTGTGAATGTGGGGAATGCCAGGCCTCCACCGTGGTTCGGATTCCACGTTAAACTGTAGGTCCTCCATTTCATCTCACAATCACCCTACCATTACACATTAGCGTAAGTGCATATAACCCGAACGGGTAGTAAGACGCGGTGCTAATAATAATAATAATAATAAGGAAGTAAGGAGGAGTGTGGAGGAAAGAGGAGAGGACTGGGACTGGGAGGGGGAGAGGTGGGGGAAGGTAAAGAAGTGGGGGAGAGACTTATGTTCCAAACAGACCCAGCCAGTGGCTGGAAGCTGTTGATGATGATAGTGATGAAGCAAACAAAAACATTCGGAAAAAAAGTGTGTGCGTTCAACACCAAGGTCATTATGACAATCCACGTGTATGGATTAGGATGATAACCAATAGGAAATTCACCCGCACTAGTGTGGATAGGTCATGGGGGGGAAAAATATCCACTCTAATGAATACCATATGAGAAAAACCTACTCAAGTGCACCTTACTGAGATTCAAACCATGACCTTCTTATCACCGGCTATTCAGTCTCTTGAGAGTCAAAATGCCTTAGACCACGTGACCACTAGATAGGCTAGGTTTAAAAAAAAAATATAATGTACATTAGTGAGTTATGAAAAAGAGATTTGTACGTGTATAAACGTAATGGACTTGTGTGAGATAGAGCACTCCTTTGTGCATCTGTTTATTTTAACTAGCGCGATTTAGCGTTAGTGTGGTGGCTAATGGATTTTAATGAATTACCTTAGCAATAGTACAGTACATACACAGAGACCCCGTGAAACTGTGTGCATATCCTCGCTCACACTCCTTTCTTTTCTGCCGTGAAGTCAGCTTCGCAGGAGTCACACAGCTTGATAAGATATAACTTGAGGTAGGGGTGTAGGGAACGCGAATTAAGGGCAGTTTTTTTTGCACATTTTATAATAGAAAAATATCTTCTTGTTTCAAAAGAAGTCCATTAATAGCATACTGGAGTATTATTCTCCAGTAGAAACATGAGTTTAAATTTAGTCACATGTTTACCAAGTCATTTATTAAATTTCTGTCGTATTGCTACTGGAGAAATATTTAATTTTTAGGCAAAAAATCATCGCTGGCAGCGGCGGCCGCTGGCTGGCTGGTATAGCTCAATCATGGGCTCAAGCCATGGAGTACTTTTTATTAAACTATTACATATTGGTGCAAATGCCAAGGTCATTTAGAGCAGTAATCATAAGCCATACCCGACGCTTACTTACTTACCTTATTCAATTTATATGGGATTGCTAAGAGAAAGGGGTGTAGCAAGGATATAGGTATGGTTTTATCATTACGGATCTTAGTCTAATTTATAGATGGCTGGGAGGTCGGAGATCATATCTATAACGGGTCTAATAAGGTTGTATTGAAGGTTTTTCTAAATTCTCTCAAATATGAGCACCTTTTTTCTAAATTCTACCTTACTTAGTCCATCCACATTAGCTTGATGATATATGTGTAACCTGATTCGGTGGCCGCCTGGACTAAGGCCCTACTCTAGCAATAGACTAGACTGCCGAAGACGGGGAGATTGGGTTTCGATGCCAGCCGGGTGTTCTTAGGGTGTTTTTCACTAAATGGTTTTCCACTCTCTATCCAGGCAAAAGTCGGTACACTTCCTTTGGGTTCAACCTTTCTAATCCCTAACACCTTAATGTAATTAGTATTCTATATAGACCTCTAACCCGAAAGGGTAGTAAGATACGGTAAATAAAAACCTTTGTGAACGACCATTTAGCGAATTAGCAATGTGCTTAATTTATAGGGAAATCTGGGGAGGGTTTGACATGGCAAGTAACACACTATATTTGATAGGGAGATCTAGAGAGGGTTTGACATGACAAGTAACACACTATATTTGATAGGTATATCTGGAGAGGGTTTGACATGACAAGTAACACACTATATTTGATAGGGAGAACTGGAGAGGGTTTGACATGACAAGTAACACACTATATTTGATAGGGAGATCTGGGGAGGGTTTGACATGGCAAGTAACACACTATATTTGATAGGGAGATCTGGGGAGGGTTTGATATGACAAGTAACACACTATATTTGATAGGGAGATCTAGGGAGGGTTTGACATGGCAAGTAACACACTATATTTGATAGGGAGATCTGGAGAGGGTTTGACATGACAAGTAACACACTATATTTGATAGGAAGATCTGGGGAGGGTTTGACATGCCAAGTAACACACTATATTTGATAGGGAGAACTAGGGAGGGTTTGACATGGCAAGTAACACACTATATTTGATAGGGAGATCTGGGGAAGGTTTGACATGACAAGTAACACACTATATTTGATAGGGAGATCTAGGGAGGGTTTGACATGACAAGTAACACACTGTATTTGATAGGGAGATCTGGGGATGGTTTGACATGGCAAGTAACACACTATATTTGATAGGGAGATCTAGGGAGGGTTTGACATTACAAGTAACACACTATATTTGATAGGGAGATCTAGGGAGGGTTTGACATGGCAAGTAACACACTATATTTGATTGGTAGAACTGGAGAGGGTTTGACATGGCAAGTAACACACTATATTTGATAGGGAGATCTAGGGAGGGTTTGACATGGCAAGTAACACACTATATTTGATAGGGAGATCTGGGGAGGGTTTGACATGGCAAGTAACACACTATATTTGATAGGGATATCTGGGGAGGGTTTGACATGGCAAGTAACACACTATATTTGATAGGGAGATCTGGGGAGGGTTTGACATGGCAAGTAACACACTATATTGGCTTTTCAGGGTAAAAATCATTTATGAACTAGTTTTATATCAGCACCGCGTGTTACTAGACTACTACTAGACGTTCGGATTATATGCCTATATAGTAGTTACTTTAATGTGATAGAGATGTGGAAGGTTGAATTTAGATGAAGTGTACCTGTATTTGTGTGGGGGTAGAGTGGAATATAATTGATTGAAACTACCCTTAGTACACCCGACGAAGATGGAACCCCAATTTCTCCATCATCAGGAGTATAATCTTTTGCAAGAGGGACGTGGTATAGCAATGAACATATTATTTTCAAGGTTTATTTTTATATGCATTTTATAACAAAATGTAGTTATTCAAAATTATACCAAATTGTTTCCGAACAAAATAAATACATTTTAAATCTACACCATCCAAATTAAGTTCCTGCGGCCTATCTATGACTGCATAAGCTTTTCCTTAGACTTTCTCCGCCTTTTCAAATATTTTACGAAATAACCTCACGAATAAGCTCGTTTTTTATTCTTAATAGGTTTGTGTCTGAAGGTTTTTTCTTCTACACGTATTTAATGTGAACTTTCTGAACCAGCTGCTCACATCAGCACAAGATTTACACACTAACATGACTAGATAATACGACACTAAGTTTCTCAGCCGTCATTTCATCCCTGTGAAAGGGAGAAACACAGATTTTAACAATTAATTCTTAGGATATACTTATAATCGAACCTATGACTCGTTTTTAAGTTGGTATGTCCATACTAAAACACATTGGTTAGTTATGACTATACTAATTATATACTATATATACCATGATAATATACTTATATACTAATTATAGGATGCCACCAGTGGCGGCTCGTATATAGGCACTGTGGAACTGCAGCACCCCCTATTTCCACTTGATATTATCGATAGCATTTAATATAATGAGGCCTTTTTTCTTTAATTCCTTATTTATTTTTATAGTACAATATATATTCCTTAAGCTTAGTGTCAGTACTTCAGTAGCCATTCCCTAGTTTATGAAAAAGATACAAAAATATTTGTATGGAACTGTGCGCTTCACAGTGCCAGCGATGGGGTGTTTGTTGTGCGCATGCGAACATAGGAGGGGAATGGAGAAGGCGGGACTGCCAGTTAGATATAGCACTGTTTTTCTCGCAGTGCCGGTTCTAGCGTGATGGTGGGAGGAATTTTTTTTACTCGGTGTGTGTTGGGCTTAAAAAACGTGTAACATATTCTTGAATGAGACTAAGTGTAGAAGAGTGTAGAATTAGATTATTATTCCGCTTACAAATATTCTATTTGATTAATTTTTTTGGTTCTTTTATTTAACAGAAAGACTAAATGCGCTTGCAGTACTTTCAATGTAGAACATTTTTCTCAATTGTCATCCAGATATCAAGGAGAAAATTATTGAACTTTTTGCGCAAATTAAAACAAGAAGAATGGATTTCATTTTTAAATGAATAGATCAAGTTTGAACTGTAACAATTTAAGTTAAAGTAAGTAAAAAATGTTTTGTTTTTTTTTGTTAAAATTTTTATCAAGTTCCTGAATAAATTTTCTTTTTACACAATTTTAAAACAAAGGCTAGACATTATCTGGAGCAGCACCCCCACTAATTTTAGCTACGAGCCGCCCCTAAAACGGAGTGTATAAGCAAGCAGCTATTAGTTGTCTTACATCGTTTTGTAAAT
The DNA here is from genome assembly GCA_902151425.1 of Timema shepardi. NCBI lineage: Eukaryota > Metazoa > Arthropoda > Insecta > Phasmatodea > Timematidae > Timema > Timema shepardi. Next base: position 43,611 of record CABFVX010004655.1, on the reverse strand, counting down.
CATGAACTCTTCTAGCCCTGTGTTTAGAAGGTGCACTTACAAACTCATAACTGGTTGTTTTTTTTCAATGTACTAATGAAGGTGGCAACTCTGTCAGGTCGTGACGCACGCGCGTTGGTCCCGAGAGCTCTCTATCTCTCTCTTTCGCAAGAGTATGACGTCACGGAATGGACGGACTGTTGCAAACGTGTTCTGTGATGTATCTCTTGGTTTTTGGGGAAGAGAGAGAGAGAGAAGGTGGGTATCGTTGAAAGTTCACGTGACCGGAGCGTCACCGTCGTGGCATGTGTAGTGTTTGTTTTGAAGAGGGTGGGTAGGAGTAGTCACAAGGTTAGCGCGCCGGACCAGAGCCAAGAACAACCTCTCCCCCTGCCCCTCCTGTATATTTTCCCATTAGGAAATTGGCTTGAGACTTGCAGTATGACACTTCTTTGGGACGCGAAAAAAGATGAAAATGTGCGAAAGGATTTTGTATTTTAGATCTTTAAATTATGTAATTGCCCATTCCATTATTTCATTGTTGATTAGTTGATTCCCCACTCCCTTGCTTAGTCATGCCGTCTCAATTGTCTTAACTCTGTGTTTTATCCTCCATTAATTTATTTATTTATGGTACAGAAAAACTCGTTTTGTGTTGACGTTGCCTTAATTTTTATTGCGGGCGCTTTAATACGATCTCGGGACAAACCATTTCTATACTAATGGAGTAAGGATTAGGAAGGTGCTATTGAGGGTGAATGTGCATTTACGGGGAGGAAGAATAATATTCGGTACACCTGGCCGGATTTTGAAACACCCTTCCTTCTTCACCAACAAACCATAAAGATGAGCTACAGTAGCCCCACGGCTTCTTTGGTGCTGAGTGACAGCTCACAGCTGACATATAACGGCTTTGAAAAGTTACCAGACAAAATTATATATTCCTACGCCGAACCATACGATCTGAAAACACATGTGTTTAGCAGATGTCACTTCTGACGGTCAAAATGTAGGTATATACCTAAATGTTGACTGTCAGAAGTCAGCTGTGAGCTGTCAGTCAGTACCTAAGAAGTCATGGGGCTACTGTAGATGTTTGGTCTGTGTGCCCACCAGTTCAGGTATTCTTTACAATATGTCCGTCACCTTTGCTCGGATGGTAGCGTGTCTCACTTTGAGATAAGGGCCCCGGGTTCAATTTCGGGAATTTTCGAAAAATATAATCTATCATTGGTGAAATGTAGGTTCCCGCTTTCACAGAACTGTAACGCCGTGTTTGTTCTAGTTAGCTGATAAGTTTATTTAAAAAAAATTAGGTATTTAATGTTTACTTTACTAACCGACTGATCATATCAGCACACGAGAATTTCTATGAGCGAGATCAAAAGTACATACCAATTTTACCTTTCAGGTTTAATTTCACTATTATTATTATTATTATTATTATTATTAGCACCGCGTCTTACTACCCGTTCGGGTTATACGCACTTACGCTAATGTGTAATGGTAGGGTGATTGTGAGATGAAATGGAGGACCTACAGTTTAACGTGGAATCCGAACCACGGTGGAGGCCTGGCATTCCCCACATTCACAAGATGTCTTGTCAGAGGTGAAGGAAGGGTTTGGTAATCAGATAAATCTGTGCCGGGACCGAGGATTGAACCCCGGCCGCCAGCACAGAAGTCCGACACCTTACCCCTAGACCGCTCACGATATAAACTCCTGTAATCTTTGTTCAGTCTAGTTTTCATACGAAGGACTCTCTAGAAAATATAAACATATTTTTTGTGTCTGATATTAATAAACATTTCCCTATACTATTAGAGTTATTTTATATGTATTGATATTATCCATCAAGGGTAATGGCTGCCAATCGCGTGAATTGTCGTATGAATACGTGAAAGTCGTTCCAGTTGTTTTTATTGCTCACTCTACCTATGCAAATTGTACTTAATTAGCTTGCCACACATGAAATATTTTAAAATATATGTGTGTAAAAACAAATGCTAGGCTTACACAATCTGTCACTGTTGACCTGTGTAGAACACATTGTTTGGCGTTTGAGTACATGAAAATAAAACTTCTAATTTTTTTTATATCGGCCATACGGAGGTGATTTGTCTATAAGGGTTCGGCCAGACTGACAAGCGTGTGAGCGAGCGAGCGAGCGAGCGAGCAAGCGCGTAATTAGCAGACCCTAGTTCATTAGAGAAGATGTCTCTGTCAAAGACACTTGGTACATCTCTGCTCCTCGAAAATTCTGACAACAAATATTTGTAATGTACTGAAGTGTTTTAATATCAGATTAGCCGCACCAGTGGTGGAATGGTGCGTTGCACTCCATAGCTTTTGACTGGGAGGTAAAGGTTCGAATCTTGGCTCAGTGAACTGAAGGTGATTCTTAAAACTTATTTATTGTTGTGGTTTTTTCATACTTTCTCCAAACTAATGGTGATTCTTCTTCGTAAAGGCCTACTTTGATTATAATTTTGAAGTATTTTAACATATCAGGTTTACATAATATATATATTCTATTATTTATGCTCTTACCAATTAAATTAGGCCATTAATAGCAAGTGTGCTAAACCTATCGATAGTAATAAAAATGTCAAAATGAGAAGTTTCCCTAGCACTCAATGAACCAACATACAATAATATTGCCTAGCGCCTGTAAACTAGACTGTACCGGGTCGAGCGTGCGCTCCAGTCTGGCCACCTCCCATTACAACCAATGTGTACTATTTTATATTTTAGTCGCGCGCTCGCTCCAGTCTGGCCACCTCTCATTACAACCAATGTGTACTATTTTATATTTTAGTCGTGCGCTCGCTCCAGTCTGGCCACCTCTCATTACAACCAATGTGTTCTATTTTATATTTTAGTCGCGCGCTCGCTCCAGTGTGGCCACCTCTCATTACAACCAATGTGTTCTATTTTATATTTTAGTCGCGTGCTCGCTCCAGTGTGGCCACCTCTCATTACGACCAATGTGTTCTATTTTATATTTTAGTCGCGCGCTCGCTCCAGTCTGGCCACCTCTCATTACGACCAATGTGTTGTATTTTATATTTTAGTCACGCGCTCCCTCCAGTCTGGCCACCTCTCATTACGACCAATGTGTTGTATTTTATATTTTAGTCACGCGCTCGCTCCAGTCTGGCCACCTCTCATTACAACCAATGTGTTCTATTTTATATTTTAAGGTACGATTTCGAACCTCGCTTCCTTGGCAGCGCGCTGCCGCTGCCAAAGTGGCGCGCTGCCATGGCGGCGAAGATCACCACCGCTCCAATGCATTTTGTAGGAATACTATTCGAGCTCCACCGCCGCTGCCTGTGCAGCGCCACCAGTGCAGCGCCGCGTAGGCAGCGGCGCCACCCAGCCGCGCCAGGAGCAGTCTGGCAGCGTGCAGCCACGCCGCTGTAGTAGGAGATAAATTGTGCGTTCAAACAATGTCTTTTTCCCCGTCAGAAGACGAAAAGCTCGTGGAGTTTGTGTCAAAATATTCAGTTTTATATGATGCCAGTGTGGCTGGTTATAAAGACGCAGTAATGCGAGAAAATATTTGGAAGGAGATTGGATTAAAATTAAACAAATCTGGTAAGTATTTACACATTTTATTGCTTAATTCACCTATAAACATGTACGCATACATAGAAAATATCCACACACAATCAGGGCAATATTTCATTTCTTTACGACTTCTGTGATGTATTTTTAAGCATACTTTTTTTCGTGTATATCTAAACATTAATTTTAATTTATTTTTAAATAAAAATACGTACTAATTAATCAAATAGCCGAAGCTATCATTTATACATTTTAGTGAGGATAACACCATTTTTCAATTATCAGAATATGATATAAAAATACGTACGCTAACTAGTTCTGTTTACTACATTTTCCTGCCAAGGTACTTTCCCAACGGGACTTGAGAAAAATTCCTTGAATTTGTCCCTAACTTTAAAGCCACAAGCGTTTGCGTAACCACCCCTTCGATCAAATGGTATCATATTTTCTGCCGGGAGTGAAATTTTATCAGATGTGGCGTTAGGCGGGTGGCATTGTTTTTCAAGATATCCATCACGTAATAAATTATGTAAACAACATGCAACTGAAATGAGACAATCACATGTTTGAGGCGTGCAAGAAATGGGTGTGTAAAATACCCTAAAAACCTGACAAAGGATTGCAAATGCATTTTCAGTAACTCTTCTTGCTCGACATAAGCGATAGTTGAAAACAGATTTCATTAAACAGTTCTTGGCGTCATTTTTGGAATAAGGTTTCATCATAAATGTGTCCAAGCCAAAGGCTTCGTCACCTACAATAACATATGGGGCTGGTGTGTCACTACCAGGTAGAAAACTATCTTCGGGGATGTTGAATTGCCTGTCAGCAATTTTTTTGCCCATAGATGATTTTTTGAATATTCCACTATCACCTTCTTTTCCATAAGAGCCGATATCCACTGCAATAAATTTGTAATTTGCACTTACAAGAGCCAGAAGAACAATAGAAAAATGTTGTTTATAGTTAAAAAATAGAGACCCACTATTATCAGGGCATTTAATACGAACGTGTTTACCATCAATCGCTCCTATGCAATTTGGAAAATTCCATTTATTCCAGAAATCTTCCGATATACCTTTTAGGTCCTTCTCAGTTGGATTAGGCATGAAAATTGGAATGAGCTTTATACTCAATATTGGAAGTGTTTTCTTCACGATAACACTAATATAAGACGGTGAAATGCGGTATGTAAATGCCAGTGATTTGTAGGATTCTCCTGTAGCCAAGAACCTGAAAAAAAAATACAGGTAAGTACCTCAAAATCATTAAAAATTGTTTTCTTTCTTTTCAGATGAAGATTGCAAGAAACGGTGGAAGTCACAACGGGACTCTTATTTCAGGTGCAGAAATAAAGACAAAAAGGGAACTGGCTCAGCGGCGACTAGATCTACAAAATGGCATCTCTACGATCGCTTAACATTTTTAAATGTAGTACTTAGAGAGCGAAACACAATGTCCAATGTACAAGAACAAACACAAGATAACACTAAATCTATGACACCATCCCCAACTTCAGAAACAGCTGATACACCGAGTATTGAAGAACAGAATATACCGAGTACCAGTGTAGAAAATTCCACACCGAGTAATCAAGAAGAACTTTCACCTAGTATATCCACTGAGATGACAAAGCCAGCTAAAGCTATCAAAAAAAGGAAAAATAATGATAATCAACACAATGAGCTCATTCTACTCATGAAAAGAAGAGAGGAGCAGCGGCAGAAGGATATGGACAATTTAACGAAGTTGAAGACCCCAGTAGAAACATTTGGGGAACACGTCAAAACTGTTTTAAATGGGCTTCCTCCTGCAATGATGATACAGGCAAAAAGTGAAATTTTTAATACTTTAACAAAGTTTGAGCTTAAAGCTGCCGGAATCAATTCTCCATCCACTCCAGGCAGTGAGAAATCTATTTTGATCCTCTCTCCCTCGAGCTCAGTTTCATCACATGATGCCAACACCACACAAGAGTCATTAGCTTCAAACCTTGACATTCATACAAATCAAGATCAACAGGCTCTAAATCTTCATAATATTACAAATATCAATTACTTGGACTACCCATCAATTTACCAACAAATGCCCTGACAAGTGTTTTATTTTTTAATGTTTTTATATTAATAAAATTTTAATTCAACAATATATTATGTTTTAATAATTGAAATTACTAATTGATAACGTGAATGAAATAGGATGTGAATACAAGGAAAAAATTATTTTTTTATAAAAAAGCGAATTTACTTTATTGTAGTCCACGCTGCAATTTAAAATCCAATGCGGGATATGGAATAATATTCTGAATTTAATTTTATTGTATATAATTATAACAATTAGATAGTTTTAGATGGGTATACAATTTAATTAACATAAATTAAATGAAAATTATTATTATTATTATTATTATTATTATTATTATTACTTACTACCCGTTCGGGTTATACACACTTACGCTAATGTGTAATGGTAGGGTGATAGTGAGATGAAATTAAGGACCTACAGTTTAACGTGGAATCCGAACCACGGTGAAGCCCTGGCATTCCTCACATTCACAAGATGTCTTGTCAGAGGTGAAGGAAGGGTTTGGTAATCAGATAAATCTTTGCCGGGACCGAGGATTGAACCCCGGCCGCAAGCATAGAAGTCTGACACCTTACCCATAGACCGCCAGGTCACCCAAGAAAATTATTAATATACCAGTTAATAGGCTAGGCAAATAATTTATAATTAGATAGTTAAATAAACTATAGATAGTTCAAGATAGATTAATAAAAGGAGTAATAAATTCTTAGTGAATTTATTATTTGCAAAGACTTCACTAAAGTCTTGGCAAATATTTTCTTTGAAAACTCAAGTGAACTAGAATAAAACTGCAAACATATAATATAAATCGAATATCCAACCTAAATTTTTAACAAAAAGAAGTTCGTGAAAATATCACTTACCGTAGTGTTAAGAAAAGTTTCTGTTGCGCACTGATACATTTCCGTGGTGTACAAGGCTTCAAATCTTCAGCGACCAAACCTAACACCATATCGAACTGATCATAGCTGAGTCTGCAATATTGTCTAAACAGGTCTTCATCTCGTTTCAAATGCCTTTCTATCAATATTTTAAAACACCCTTCTTCTTTACGATTTTTGTATATATTTTTCCTGGATTTTCTTTTAGGTTTTTGCATTAATAAAGATAGTAGCAGGACGTTGTCATCGTCTTCTTCTTCTTGTAATAATTTTATTAATTTCTGATTATTAGCATCAATGGACGACATGATATGTGTGTTTTATCTCATCTGGCCCTTTGTACCGTGCTGCCGGTCCCAGGAAGCGAGATACGAAAAGCACCAAGCCGCCGAGGCGGCGCTGCTAGTGCTGCTACATCTTGGCGGCGGCCGCGCGCTGCCGAGGCAGCGAGGTTCGAAATCGTACCTTAGTCGTGCGCTCGCTCCAGTCTGGCCACCTCTCATTACAACCAATGTGTTGTATTTAATATTTTAGTCGCTCGCTCGCTCAACGCTTGTCAGTCTGGCCGAACCCTAACGCCGACTTTCGCTCGATTATTAATATTGCTTGGATGAGGTACACGAATAAATAAATTATCCGCCCAACACTTATTTAAATATTCAAAAACATGGAATTGAGTTTCTCGTTAAAAAAAAAAGAAATACATTTTTAGGTAACCCTCTACTATAAGGATACTTCACTATTGTCCCTAGCAACCATTTAAAATTATTAGTATTGAATGTTTTATCTATATTAATAAAATTAAGAGTTTGTTTGTCTGTCTGCCTGCCTGTCATGAGCGTTTCACGATATCTACCTCACGCAAAGGGTTGCAATTTTAAAAGCTGGAATCTTAAAATTTTGATTTTTTACATTTATTAAAAACTGGGTCGGAGGAACTAAAATGAAGATTTTTTTTTGTTTCTTTAAAGCAAAGAGAAGCGTTGCCCAGGGTAACCACGCAATGAATTACGGGTGATGCCCGGTACTTCTGTTAATTATTTAATATGAAGCCCGCCTCGGTGGTTACTCACACTTGCAATGTACTGTAGGCGTTGCCAAGTGACGCGAACTTGCAGGTTTGAATCTCGGCTGCCTGCATTGTGGGCACAGGGCGGGGGGAGGGGGGATATTCACACGTGTCTTATCGTTATAGTTTTCCCATTTCCTATCCCACATTAATGCGAATCCACTTCCTCTAAAATCATTATTTCTTAACACTTGAATTAAGCCTTTGTAAACGTAATAACTAGCAAAATATTAAATTGATATAAAATCGCTTAAACACGAGAATTATTCTTTTTTGCGCCGCGCTTTACTACAACCCCTATCCTCGCCCCCCCCTTTACAGCCCTCCCCCACCTTCCGTTTGGAATATACGCTTATGCACTTAACTACACTAATGGTTTTAGGGACGAGGAAGGATCTATTTAGAGGATGTGTAACCGCAATCACATGGAGGTAAAGCGGAAAACTATTTTAGGAAAACCACCCTCAGTACACTCGACAGAGATTCGAACCTCAATCTCCCCGTCATCGGCAGTCTAGTCTACAGCGATAGTGATGCGTTAACCGTAGCCACCGAAGTGAGTGATAATTAGTTAATTAATATCCTAAAATAATTAAAAGGGTGAAAGGATGTTTCCCCTAAATCACAATTATATAACATTGTTCTAAAATTTTAAAAATTTTAAAAATTCAAATTTCACCGGGTGGATGGGGGTGGTGGTCTCTTCAATCGCTTACGTACAGCCCCAAAACACTACGTCCCCCGTCCCCCCTTTTTTGTTTGTTATTACTTGATTGATGGCATCCATCGTCAACGGGAGTCAATTTATAGAGAAATTCAATCAAAAACCTTTAAATAAACACAAAGGTTTGTGGCCTTTTAAAGGTGGTTATTCAGGTTTAAACAACCCCGCGCGGGAAGCTATAGAAATCTGTTGTAAAGCTCAAGAACACCTTTATAACGGTTACCAAACACAATAATTGTGACCTCCCATGTCTAGAATATGTTAGCTTAGATTAAATAATATATTTCTTACTGCGAAATTTGCATGAAAAATTTAAATCCCATTTAAAACTTTGCAGCAACGATTATTATATAATATTTAGCACCGCGTCTTACTACCCGTTCGGATTATACGCTTTGAGTACTAGTTACTCTAATGGATTAGGAATTGGGAAGGTTGAATTAAAGGAAGTGAACCCGCATTTGCGTGGAAGGAGAGTGGGAAACCATTTAGGAAAAACCACCCCAGTTCACCCGACCGAGATTCAAACCTCGATCTCCCCGTCCTCAGCAGTCGAGCAGCTCAACACGACAAGCGCGTTAGCCAACTTTTTAAACCAGATCGATGAAATGATTAGAATAACATAATAGATTTATTTTAACAGAAAAATAAAAGATATGTTTGATTACAATAGATATACAAGTACATAAGTTAGAAGTTCCAAATTAATACTGTCTTGTCGCAACACGGGCAAGATCAAATGCACTCAGCTTGAAGAGCAATGTTCAATAACAAACAGTTGGACAGACGCCAGGCTACGGTCACGTGATTCTAAAAGAAAAAACAGTAAGGTAATAACAAACAAAAGTTAACTGGAAATTATATACATATAGTATTGTTAACACATGTATAATTTAAGCTAGCTTTCTTGGTTGGGACTAAAGAGAATTCTTTAAGATACACATTATAATGAATTGCAATAGAGAGGTTATTTGATTACATTGGTAGATGGTTAACATACAGGTGTCTACACAGTACTATGGCCGGTCCTTTCCCTATTGGTACTTCCAGGGCGTTCAATGGTACGTGTATTTAATGACCCACTCCCTGGGGTACACCGCTAATTTAATTCATACAATACTAATACTCAGTCAATAGGTGCCAAAAACGGGCAGAGAGAAAAAAGGTATTATCCGCGCGGACCCCATATGGAAACAAGCGGAGTTCCACGCTTTACCCACCCAAGCTAATACCACACGCGAAGCGTGGCAACAAGACTTATTCAACACATTGACCCACCTAGGTCCTAGAAAAAGGATAGACAACCTGATTTTAGCCATAAAAACAAGTGTGTAGTCTTAACCACGCCCAATACTCCATATCCACCGGTTCCTTCGTGGAGAGAGGTTCCTTCTTCAACGACGTGACGTGATTGAATACCATTAAGTGAATCTGAGACTCATTTTATACCGTTTCTCCGACTAGAACGGAACAGAAATAAATAAATAGAAAAAGCGTAATAACCCAGGTGGGGGTAGGAAGGACTGGAGCTTGAGGGGTGAGTTAAAGGGGAGTTTAGAAGACACGCCGCCACGACAATGGCGCTCGAGGGTCGTGGGAGCGAGCCCAACTTAGTTGAGTTATTTTTCATGACAGGAGATGTATTGAGTGGATGTGTTAGGAAGCACCCTGTCACCATACTTGTTGAATATTTTCCTAGAAGGCATGTTGGCGTTATCCGATCCCATCCAGCCACGGTGAGTAAGTCTTGAAGCATATTATTCCTGAATGCATCAGCTTTAATTATCTTGTTTGGATTCCACTATTATAAGTTTAGTATTTTTATGCAGATTTGTATCACTAAAATCCTTTGTAGTATTTTCTATTGGGAGCACGTGGATCTTATCCGACTCCATCCAGTCGCTAACAGTAGGTTTTGAAGAATATTATTATTAAATATTTCAAATCTAATCCTCTTCTTTGGAATTTGACAATATAATTATTATAATATCGTATTTTTACGTAGCCTAATTGTGTAGGTGTCAACTTTATATGATTAACACTCTACAACGTGATAGTAGTTTTTAAAATTCATATCTCTAGCGCCTATTTGGACATTAGTATCACCAACTACGTTTCATAAACCAAACAAATTTTACGTAAGCAAAAACCGTTCCAGATATACCCTGAACCTAAACGTTCTACTTACGAGAACTAAATACCTCCGCTGGTTGTTACATGGTTTTTAGGTGTCAAGCTCGTATTATACTGAATTTCCTTGTGACAGGAAGGTTTAGGTTCGACTCCCAGCTGGGTGCAGTGGGGTGTATTGCCCTAAATTACTTTCGCCTCACCCCCCACGACAATGCGGGTACATTTCCTCTAAATGCTACCATCCTAACAACTACTTTGTTGGGGAAAATATGCGGATAACCCGTACGGTTAATAACAGGATTCCCCACGCAATTTAAAGTCAAGAGAATCGGATGAACACAAGATTTTTTTGCATAGTAATTAAAAATTAAATTTAGGACTTTTTTTTTTGCATAAAAAACTTACAGAGAGCCTGGAATATTTGTGTCGTTTATTATTTTAGCACCGCGTCTAACTACCCGTTCGGGCTATACGCTTTTTAAACTGCGAGCTTTTAATAGTTTACCTTTTATAGGTCTAAAAAACTGAAATTAGTGGCCCGAGTGTTTGTTGTACTGACCACACGACACCCTCTGTACACGGAAGTTGGCACTATCTTACCAACAAACGGTGGCTGCTTGGCCAGTATGGTTCGATTGCAGGCTAACGCCATGTGCTTGTTTATATATATATATATATATAT
>CABFVX010004655.1:18505-32071 GCA_902151425.1 Timema shepardi | reverse complement strand
TATTATCACCGCGTCTTACTACCCGTTCGGGTTGTACGCACTTACGATAATGTGTAATGGTAGGGTGATTGTGAGATGGAATGGAGGACCTACAGTTTAACGTGGAATCCGAACCACGATGGAGGCCTGGCATTCCCCACATTCACAAGTTGTGATTAATACATGTCTTGTCAGAGGTGAAGGAAGAGTTTGGTATCAGATAAATCTGTGCTGGGACCGAGGATTGAACCCCGGCCACCTGCATAGAAGTCTGACACCTTACCCCTGGACCACCAGGTCACCACACATGTCTTGTTAACCTTTATCCTTCTCCCTCTCTCTTTTCCTAAAACATCGTGTTGCATAACCACTACAAACAGTTTCCTATCATGCTTTTAATCATCATGATTTAAACAACAATTACGTAATCTCACACTAGTCAATTTTATACATAAAAACATTCCGTTCCTCTATACTTAAATTTAAGTTGTATAAAATATTGTAAATTTCTTTTGGAACACGTAGAGAAAAGAAACCCATAAAGTTGTGTGGTAGGAAGATGTCCGTGTACAGAGACCATTAAATGCTAAAAACCATGGAGGCTCAGCTAGGTCCCTCTAAGATTCCCAACGGGTACTTTTTGTTTGTAGATAACCACGGTTTGTTGGCAACACTGTCTTGCCACTCGCGGCTCGCGCATCGTTCCCCCTTCCTCTTGCCCCTCAAGCCTCTTCCCGATTAAAATTGTAGCTGTCTGCATGTGTGTTTTTCATTGTGTTCAGTTGAATAACATCTCATGTTATTTGTGTGTTTTACAAATGAATCCTTTGTTAAACATTGATGGGTATATTCGAATAGATTCAATTGAATACTCCCCGTTGTTTTCTAAGGCTATATTTGAACTTTATAACAATCTAATGTTGTCAACTCCATATTTCAAAATAATTTGAAAATATTATTGATTGACATGTCCTGTTTTGAGTGTTTTTTTTAAAAAAGACTTACTGACCTAGTTCGATTGAGAGCTTGGCTATAAGCCGTAAGAACTATGTTTGATACCTGATTTGAGTTCACACATTACATCTTGCGCCATCATATTACACGATGTTGCCTTCCATTATCTTTCCAGACGAAAGTTGGTGCACTAATTATAATACTATATGACTACTGTAGGTGACCTGGCGGTCTAGGGGTAAGGAGTCAGACTTCTGTGCTGGCGGCCGGGGTTCAAACCTTGGTCCCAGCAAAGATTTATCTGATTACCAAACCCTTCCTTCACCTCTGACAAGACATCTTGTGAATGTGGGGAATGCCAGGCCTCCACCGTGGTTCGGATCCCACGTTAAACTGTAGGTCCTCCATTTCATCTCACAATCACTCTACCATTACACATTAGCGTAAGTGCGTATAACCCGAACGGGTAGTAAGACGCGGTGCTAATAATAATAATTACTCAATCTTTTATAAGCATCCAATTTAAAAAAAATTGTTAAAGGAAGACCACTACAAATAACTTCTAGAAGCATTTATTTTTCAAAAAAGACTACTCGCAAAATAGCGTATAAAAATAATTCTGATTTTTAAAAATTGAGGAGGAAGACCACTTCACAGAGCTTTTAGGGACATCCAATTTTGAAATATTTATCGTGGAGGTGGAGTGGAGGGTTGAAGGGAAGTTAAAAAAAAACATGTTTACTTGTTACCCCCCGTCTCCCCAAAACAAATAAGGTTCCGTCACCACTGATTCACATCAGCGGTATAAGGCACCCGCAATAGTGTGGATTACCAGGGGGTGGGGAGTTGAGATTCGTATATTCGTATTAAAAAAAAATCCCACTTTCCCTCCACGCGTATACTGGTACATTTCTTCCACAATCATACCATTCTCATATCTACTACAACGTAACTAATATAGATCTACTCTAAACAGGTGCGGATTCAGGGGGTGGGGGAGGGGGTTAAAGTATCAGTTGATCCCCCTGTGAAAGTTAGACATTTAATACAAAAAAAACTAAATTAAAGTTCAAATTTTAGAAAGAAAATACAACATAGATACATTTTATACCATTTTTTAATCTTTTTTACGCGCAGACACCTCTTAAGCCGGGTCCACACGTGCGTTATTCGTCCACGTTTATTCAATTTTCCGTATGATTCAAGCAAGTGTGGAAAAAATATTAGTTTTCATGTAAGAATATTGGTCGTGCATAGCGAGTAACAAACATTGCTCCTTATAGAGACGGTAGACTAGCATACATTAAAGAAGACTAATAATCAACTGAGGGCAGTTCATCCACGAATACCGAATATAGAGTATGTGTGGACGGCAAGGGTGGTGTAACTCTGACCCCCTGGAAATAATTACCCCCCCCCCCTGGAATAAATTACCTCCTCCCTGGAATAAATCCCCCTCCTTAGATATATTTCAAATCCTCTGATATTATAGAATATAAAGCTGAAAGATGACCTTAAGTCAAACTTCAAGTGTCTTCTACAGTAGCCCCATGGCTTCTTTGGTGCTGAGTGACAGCTTTGAAAAGTTACCAGACCAAATTATATATCCCTAAGCCGAACCATATAATCTGCTAAAACATGTGTTTAGCAGCGGTCACTTCTGACAGTCAAATATTTAGGTATATACCTAAATGTTGACTGTTAGAAGTCAGCTGTGAGCTGTCAGTCAGCACCAAAGAAGCCACGGGGCTACTGTAGATGCATTCTATTGTAAAAAAAAATCCGGAGAAGACCGCTTCTAATAACTAAAAGACCAGAGGCATCTAATTGGCAGAAAAAGTCCGGGTAAGAAAGTTAGGTACCTTCCAAGGTCATCCAAATTTAATACATTTCTAGGATAGGACAACTCCAAATAGCTTCTAGATGCATGTCATTTTTAAGAATTTCCAGGCGAGGAACACCCCAAATAGCCTAGTTTACAAACTAATTAAATTTTCAAAATTTTATCGGTGGAAGACTAATTCAAACATTATCTTTTAGTGGTAACTAACTATCGTAAAAAAAAAGTGAAGATCACTTTAAATAGATTTGAGGGGCATTCAAATTTCAAAAATTTCTAGATGAGGAACAAATGGCTTATAAAATAATCTAATTTAAAAAAAAATCAAGGCGAACACTACTCAACTTCTAGAATGAACAATTTTTCTAAAAACTGTTGAGGGATGGCCACTCCCAATGGTTTATAAAAAAATATCTGAGTTTAAAATATTGGGGAGGCTGAAACGATTTAAAATATACATAAGATTAAATATGATAGACTACTAACGGCTTTAAACAGAAATGTAACATTGTAAGTAACTATGCTATTTATAATTATGACCCCCCCCCCTCCCCCATGAAAATGATCAGGATCTGCCTCTGACTCTATCTCGCTTTTTTTATATAAATAATGTATAAAATACTAATATAATAATAAAATTATATATATATATATATATATAGATGAAAATAGATCTGTCCCGAAAAGAAAACTCACTTCCAGATGAGCTGGAAAACTGAAATTTTACTGGAAGGTAGAGGGGTTGCCCCATATAATCAGAAAAATCTAAAAACTGGTCATTTCAAAATGGGACTCAAGAATTTGGTACTCATAATTAGAAAAATAACTCTTTGGATAGATGTGGTAGAAAATTATGCAGGAAGGTAAAGGGACCACTCTCTATAATTATAAAAATCTGAAAACCTTAAATTTTTAGATAAGTCTCCAAGAAATATGGGAGGTTGAGTAAAGGGGCACACATAAAAATAACTACTAAGTTTTATATAAAATCTAAATCTTACAGGCAAAAGGACACTCCAGATAACCAAATCGGTCTAAAAATTTGAAATTTGACCTCCAAAGTAATGAACAGGGGTTGAAATTTTCAAAATTAACCAATGGAAGTTTGTAACCTGTGGACATGACCATTGAAATTTAAAATCAAAGTTTGATCCTAGAATTAGATGAACCTTTTGAACCATTTTCAAATTTTAAAAAAATAGCCCGTGATAGTGCTGAAAAAGACGAAAAAAAATGAGGCATGGTCGATGGAAATCTGTTTACAACATTTTTCGGTAAAAAATCAAAACCGTGAAAAATTGATATTTAAAAAAATTTAATTTCAGGAGTTGTAATTGTCGTAGGAACTTGTTTTAGAGTTTAAATTGTAACTCTTATTGGTGCCTGCCTACAATAAAATTTCCTTCAAATGTAATTATAACTTTTTGAGGAAATCGCGAGTATGTAAAAACAGGTGTCCCCGATAAACTGCTTGGAAGTGGCCAATAATGGTCATAGTGTGATTTTTCAAAGCGCTATTTGTTAGCGAAGAATTTATCTACAACCCCCATGTAATGAAATGTAAGCAGGGTACGATTTAATACCTAAAAAATGCGTCTGACATGTATTTTTTCTTCGGGCGTGCAAGCGGAGAAGTGCCCACGTGGTCGTCAAAAAAATTGAACTCGAGATTTTGATTAATGTTGACGTTTCATGACCCCCCGAACCCAATAAAGTAGTTATTAATAGTATTTAGCACCGCGTCCTACTACCCGTTCGGGTTATACGCTTTTAAGTACTAATTACTCTAATGGATTAGGAATTGGGAAGGTTGAATTAGGGGAAGTGAACCCGCATTTGCGTGAGGAAGAGTGGAAAACCATTTAGGAAAAACCACCCTCAGTTCACCCGACCGAGATTCGAACCTCGATCTCCCGCCCTCAGCGGTTAGCTCAACACGACGAGCGCGTTAGCCAACTACGCCACCGAGGCGGGTAGTAGTTATTAATTTTCCGTCTGTCTTTACTTGAAATATATGTTGTTAAACCAATAGTTTACAATCTATACGCAAATATATATATATATATATATATATATATATTAACTTTTCCAACACTTTAAGGTAAAGTAATGCGACCTCAAAAAACTTTAACCCGAGATGTTGATTAATGTCGATGTTTCATGACCCCCCGAACACTAAAAAATGGTTTTTGCAACGCCGTCGGTCTGTGTCTGTCCAACCCTAAAATTAAAAAGCATTTTACCAAAGGATGAAAAGAGAAAAATTTCATTTTATCAAAATCGGCCTTAACGATTTTGATTAAAATTCATATCTATGCTTTGATTAAGATTTTAAACAAAATTGCTTTTTTTCATTTTCCCACGAAAATGACTTTTAGGGTTCTTTACAGAAGCAAAGAGGTCTACCTCCGCAACTATTTGAGATACTAAATAACTTATTGTAAAGTTTTAGTACTATTGAAACTAGAAACTTTTATTTGAAATATATTTTTATAAAACCAATAACTCTGAGATATGGCAAATATATTAATACAATTTTGTGAGCTCTATTTGTGAAAAGATAATACTTAAGTGTTTTTTTATCGGTTTGCAATTTTCTTTTCGGAAACGGTTTGTTCAAGAATACAAGCATGTTGTACTTTTTAGATACACTCCTCTTCAATAATTTTAACAGCGATCAAATATCGATAAAATTGACATTTTTTAATAGATAACTGCTGGACTCATACATACATACATACATATACACACATATATACATATACATAAACATCTATATGTATACATATATATATTTATACACATAATTATATATATATATACATAATTGTATATATACACATAATTAAATATATATACATAATTGTATATATACACATAATTATGTATACATACATATATGCATATATACATATATACACATAATTTTATATATATGCATATATACATATATACACAATTTTATATATATGCATATATATGTATATATATACATAATTGTATGTATACACACATAATTGTATGTATATACACATAATTGTATATATATATATATAATTACATTTACATTTAGCGTCTCGTGACCAAAATCCTTAGGCAAGCTAGGAAAAAAGGTTAAAAGGGGAGGCCCTGGATTTTAATTTTTTATGCTTTAAGAAGCTATTTGGAGGTGTTTTTTTTTAATGATAGTTGTGGCTTTGGGCGTCCTTCTGTATTGTGATTTACATTATTGTGTTATTACTTATTTTAGACACACATATATAATTTTTCGTTGTTAGCTTTCACTAATACACCCAACAAAACAAAAGCACCTGCTACAATAAACTCCACCAAACTCTAAATCCCGGTACACACGACACAACTTCTTGTACAAAAAGATGGATTGCATACAGATTTTAGCCAGTGATTGTTCACATGGTATTTGAGATTGCATACAATAATTGAAAAAAAACGTGGCATTTTGGTCTTTTTATGAAAAAATAATGATTGAATGATTGGGAAAATATTGGTATTTCATTTAAATATTTTCTTAATCATTCCTAAATATTATTAAAAAAAATCGATTTTTTTTAAATATTCTTTCAAACAGTTGATAACCTTTTTATTTGGGGTTAACCTCCTTCAATAATAATGATTTGTTTGTTTTCAAGCATTTAGCTGTTTTATTTACACTCTTTAAAAAAACTGTCCAGCAGGCGAAATTTTCATGTTTACAACTCAAAAATTGTACAAGAAAAATGGCTGATATAGGACGCGTTCTCTTTCCTGAAATTGTATACAATACAACTTTATGTGCAATAAGTTGTGTCAGGTGACCTGGCGGTCTAGGGGTAAGGTGTCAAGACTTCTGTGCTGGCGGCTCGGGGTTCAATCCTCGGTCCCGGCACAGATTTATCTGATTGCCAAACCCTTCCTTCACCTCTGACAAGACTTCTTGTGAATGTGAGAAATGCCAGACCTCCACCGTGGTTCGGATTCCACATTAAACTGTAGGTCCTCCATTTCATCTAACAATCACCCTACCATTACACATTAGTGTAAGTGCGTATAACCCGTACGGGTAGTAAGACGCGGTGCTAATAATAATAATAATAATAATAATAATAATTTGTATCGTTTGTACCGGGCTTAAATATGTGTAGGAACAGGGTCAGTACTGGTCAGTACGGTGACACTATATCAGTTTCCCCTTTCATGCCATACCATCCGTATATATGTTTTGAAAGGGGAAGAGAAGGGTAGTGACTTCGGTTCTAGTCGTCGTCACCTTTCGGTCAAGATAAGTCGTATTTCGGCTGCTTGCATTTTTACCTGACATCCGCATCTCTTCCCCCTTCTCTCCCCTCTGAAATATATGACGTCACAAATAAGAACTACACTAGCTAGAGCAATGGGACGACCTTCAACCACCATTAGATGGACTAGTGCACGTCTTGCGTTCATGTTACGGTCACTGCCATGTATGGGATTTTTTGTTTCAATCTTACTGATGCTTGAATAACATTTAAATGCTTACCAGGAGAATATATTTGCAAACGCTAAATAAAATAATTACATATCATCAAAGGCAAGCACTGCTTGCCTTGCTTGCTCCGACCCAACGCCACACATACATACATACATATCATACATACATACATACATACATACATACATACATACATACATACATACATACATACATACATACATATATATATATATATACATATACATACACATACATACATACACACATACATACACACATATATACATATATATGTATATATAGACTATATATACATATATATATACATATATATACATATATACACTTTCCTCCCCGTTTTTTGACAAAGAGCTCTACAATATCACACACTTGTGAACCTTTTAGTACAAGGGTCGGCAATTTTTTGGGACCCCGATCGAGCTACAAACCTATCAAAGGTTAGCGATCATCAATTATTTCATCGCTATACTTTTTTTCTTTTTTCGTTTATACATCTTCCCCAAATACTTATTTATTTTTTCTCGAAGGGTAGATATATAAGATTAATATTTAAGTTTTTTTTTTGTATAAAATTACCGATTATTACCGGTCAAGGTTATTTTAGTTACACTAAATTATTATTTGAAAGTATTAGTTTATCTAATAATTTAGAAGACTCAAAAGACCAACTTTTAATGACACTGTAGTTTTCTTACGCGCTCGACTGAAAATTGAGATCAACTAGTTGCTTGCCCCTGTGTTAGTGTATTAAGGCCCTGATGATGTGTCTGGTGTTGTTTCAGCCGTCAGGTTTCCTGGAGGTGTCTGTGCCGTACAGCAGTATGGAGGAGGTGTACGTGGTGGCGAGATGGGACGTCGGTAACAAGTTCTGCATCAGGATCGTCGTCCCTGATGGTTCTTTGCTCTTGCAGGTCAGTGTTTCCACGGAGGTGATCCCGACTCTCTACAGGCCGGTGGTTCTAAACGCATCCTCTAATTCGTAAACACTACTCTCAAATATACTTCATTTACGGTAGGAATTACTCTCTGAAAGGTCCTTTTTCAGACCAATATCCTACTATATAATAGATTTCTGGTAGGGGAAAAGGCCTTTCAGAAAACAATTCCTACCGTGAACAGACTTTACCAAAACGTTTAGTTTTTAAAAATAAATAAATTAGCTAAAATTATACTCCCTACTCTAACCAATGTTTTTTTAAACTAATTTTTTTAATTTAAAAGTGTTATTTTGACTAAAAATATTTTTAAAACATGTTGTTTATTAATTTTTTGTAACTTGACATGTAAAAGATATGTCTTAGCACATAAAAACTTTTATAAACTTATGTATTTAAGGAAAAATTTATTTGAATTGAAGGCATAAAAACGAGACAGCATAAATAAGATTAGAAGATTCATTTTTGAATCAAAATTATTTTAAAAACACACAGCGTATCCTGATTCCCACATAGGATTAGTTTTATATGGTGCGCTATGGCGAAGTAGCTCTATATACCAAGCAGACAAGATTAGTTTCTCATATAGCGTGCTGTGACCAAGTGTGTGTATATATATATATATATATTTTCCATATGAGACTTAGCTGGTTGATTTTGAAAACGTTCACTAAACATGTGAGCAGCCTCTCTGTATTTTCCTCTGCATTCACACAAAATCATAAACATGTTAAATGCCTCTTCAAATGCAGTCATTTCCAAGAAAATAAAAAGTTTTTCTCAAATAATGATTAGTACGAGGACGCAAACTTCGATCAGGAAACTTTTGTAAAATAAACTTAAGGCCCTTGTCCCTGTTGAGGTGCAAGTATAAAGCCTATTTTTGGGTGATGGTGGGCGGGAGGGGGAAGGCGTGGCTTCACAGCCAAACTACAACAGTGTAAGTTGGCGTCAGCAACTTCCAAAATATAGTGCCTAGTTTAGGAAACACAACAAACTTATTTTGATAAGGGTTGGATTTATGACCTTCTGCCACTCAGCTAATCCTATTGTTACTCGGGTACAAACCGGTCTTGAATTGTACAGTAAACTAAAACAAGGTATAAGTCATTCACCAGCCAAGTTTACCTGGATGACAGCTCTAAATGTTTCTAGAAGTTATCCCTAATATATCACTACGCCAACAGCTGACAGCTATCCCTTTGGATGACTGTAATGAAAATAGATGGTAATATATTAATGTGAAAGTTAACCACAGTAATTTAGGACAATATTATTTATATATTTATTTTAGGTCGGACACAAAGTTTATTTATAGTTTTATTCCCCTTAAAAAAATATTAACATCACTTTCACAAAAACTTCTAACGAACGTAGCCTCAAAAGGGCGACTGACGAGTTTTAAACCATGTGATTGAACATAACGGTAAATAAGTTTTTTACAATGATGCGGAATCAGTTGATGAAAATACTTTATTCGGTTAAATATTTCAAAATACGATAAAATAATCATAAAATCATGTATTGTATGTAAAAAATGACAACAATTTTCTCTTTTGCAACTAAATACGATGCCTGTATTAAAAGGTATTGATGTATGCACTATATTACACAAAATCAGTAACGTTCCAAAACGAAAAATAAGTACTTTTAATTATGTTTAAAATATTGTTTCGAGTTGGATAAAAAGAAATTAAACTATTAAAAAAATGAAATAGTATGAGAAAACTTAAGTTTACGTTATTTTAAATGTAATATATAACAGGTAATTAAATATCTTTACATTTATAACAAAACTGTGATCTTTTACAAGTGTTGGAAACCCAAAACCTAAACATATGATTTTCGAACTGTCATCCAGGTAAAAACCTATCGTGAACGGAATATACATAATTTCCGTGGAGGCTCTTTCCTTGTCCCGATGAGATGAGGTGATGGTGATAGTGAGTATGAGGGTGTGGAAACACTTAAACCGAACTTAAACCTAACTAATCAAACCCTGGTGGGGTGATTCCCCTTTCGGGAAAATGCCCACCAGCCGAGAATCAAACCCGAGACCCCTAGGATCGTGGACAGGTGCACCGACCAATACACCACGGGGTTGGTTATATTTCAGCTAATTGAAATATTAGGTCAGTGATAGCTAAATATTTGACCTCATTCAATCTTGATCCAAATACTACCCGTTCGGGTTATACGCACTTACGCTAATGTGTAACGGTAGGGTGATTGTGAGATGAAATGAAGGACCTACAATTTAACGTGGAATCCGAACCACAGTAGAGGCCTGGCATTCCCCACATTCACAAGATGTCTTGTCAGAGGTGAAGGAAGGGTTTGGTAATCATATAAATCTGTGCCGGGACCGAGGATTGAACCCCGGCCACCAGCACAGAAGTCTGACACCTTACCCCTAGACCGCCAGGTCACCCGGTAATAATTTTAAAAGATTGGAAATCCGTAATCACAAATCAAGGAAATTGCAAGGAGAGAGGTCTTTGTATTGTATCCTATAACCTACATTATACGCCTAAGATAACAGATATACGCAAAACACTTTCTCAACCCGTAGCTAGAAGGTTAACAAACAAAAATAACGTAGATTTCAAAGAGCACGGATCCAAAGCAAGGCTTACAACGTAAGGTTAGTTACACACTAAAAACTTTATTTGAAGTGAAAACAGTTTTAACATAAAAGAGGACAAACTTTTTATTTCAGAACAAAGAGATTGAAAATAGCAGTAAACCATTTAAAAACCAACCCGTCCCCATTTCAACCCCTTATAAGAGGGGAACGGGGGAGACTAAAAAAAATATCCAAAAAGTACTCTGCCCATTACGTATAAAGAACTTCCCTGCAAAATGTTATGTATATATACACCTCTTTCCCTCTTCCCATCCCTTAGGGAATTGTGTTTGAAAGTTTCCTAAATTACTTTCGCCCGTTCAGAGTAACATATTTATAAGTCAAATGATTTGTAAGATACGGAAATAAAAACCCCTCTCCATTTACCTCTCTTAGGGGATGTGTTTTTGAAAATTCCCAAATTTTGATTTGCCCTTTAACTAAAAAGAACTACCGTGCCAAGTTACATCCTTCCAGCCCAAGGGGATTAGAAGATGCGGCTATTCCTCTAAAAAGGTTTCAACCTCTGTCCACCCCCCACCCTCCCTTTCACCTCTTAGAGGTCCAAAAAACGTACCTCCTATACTCTAAGTACCCTTAGAAATGAAATTTAGAAAATTCTAAATTCTGACCAACAAAAACAACCTTCCTGAACAGTTTCATATTTCCGGCACAAGTGGTTCGGAAGATACGATTACAGTTCTAAAAATATTCCAACCCCCATCTCACCTTCTTGTGAATAGAATTTCATGAAACCTCTTTTTATCGGATACCTGTGGCCCGAAAAAATATTAACTTTCATTGATTTTGTAGGACATGAATTTTACCACCCATTTCGGACCCTCGTCACCATCTTAGGGGATTAAATTTTAACTATTTTCAAAAATGTCTAGCCAAATTGTAGAAGGGACCCAGAATGTAAAATTTCAATGCTTTATGCCCGTTGGTTCGAATAATAAATTAGTTAATTTGAGCCCTTTAAGTGCCCCCCTCCCCCCCACTCTCTTAAACCCCTCAGGGGTCTTTATGGAATTAAATTTGAAAAATCCTCAAAAAGGGTTAGCCCAATTATATTATTATTATTATTAGCACCGCGTCTTACTGCCCGTTCGGGTTATACGCACTTACGCTAATGTGTAATGGTAGGGTGATTGTGAGATGAAATGGAGGACCTACAGTTTAACGTGGAATCCGAACCACGGTGGAGGCCTGGCATTCCCCACATTCACAAGATGTCTTGTCAGAGGTGAAGGAAGGGTTTGGTAATCAGATAATTCTGTGCCGGGACCGAGGATTGAACCCCGGCTGCCAGCACAGAAGTCTGACACCTTACCCCTAGACCACCAGGTCACCTAGCCCAATTATAGAAATGATCAAATGAAATAATATACGATTTCCCCTCAAAACCAAACAATTTTTGTCTTGACACTTTTTTTTTTCTCTAAAATGCATGGTAATTTCTAGAAATAAGCTTTTAACACTTTAAATGCCCCATACTATATATATTAAGCTCAAAAGACTAGCTTCTCATATAGTTACCTGGTCAAGTAGCTTTATTTAATAAGCATGCAGACTTTACCGCGCACAATACTAGTAATCAATACTCGCTTTACAAGTTTCTAACACAACCAGCTAATGACTCACAGTAGAAGTAGAGCCTATAATTAGCCGCATTATATATATCACCTATCATTATTATATTATTATTATTATTATTATTATTATTATTAGCACTGCGTCTTACTACCCGTTTGGGTTATACGCATATCAGCTATCAATGACTTAAGACTAGTTTTTAACAATTTTTAAATACATACGTGTGTGCATAAGAAATACAAGTGGTCTTACAATTTGAAAAATGATTTCCCTGTCCTAAAACCTTTTTTTTTTTCAAATGTTTATTGGAAGTGGTTTAAATATAATGCATATTAGATATATTTACAAATTTAAAAAAAATATTCTAGTTTGTCTAAAAAGTATTTTAAAATTTTAATCTATACATTCGTAAATAATGGTGTTTTTTAAAAAAAAATAATCAGGCCTTTTTTCTTGCCGGTAACCGTAACTATTCTCCAAACAAAGATCCTAATAATAATAATAATAATAATATTTAGCACCGCGTCTTACTACCCGTTCGGGTTATACGCTTTAAGTACTAATTACTCTAATGGATTAGGAATTGGGAAGGTTGAATTAGAGGAAATGAACCCGCATTTGCGTGGAGGGAGAGTGGAAAACCACTTAGGAAAAACCACCCCCAGTTCACCCGACCAAGATTCGAACCTCGATCTCCCCGTCCTCGGCGGTCGAGCTCAACACGACAAGCGCGTTAGCCAACTGCGCCACCGAGGCGGTTAACAAAGATCTTGAGATTGTACGATTTATTTTTCTCAGGGGCTACTTCGCTGGCTATTTCGTGATAGTTGAATATAAGTTTCTTTATCGAATTAAGAACGAAATATTTGTGTGTGTTTATGGGGGCTTTGGGTCGCGTGGCCACCGATCTTTAGGCAGCTGCTTTGATTCTAGTCACGCACAAGTTTATTTTATTTTTTTAAACTTTGAGAACTGTACTAAACAGTTATAGCAACGTTTTGATCTATTTTCAACGAGTGTCGCAGGTGTTAAAAAGCTTGGGGGATGTAATATTTTTGTTCTTAATATAAGGGTAATAAAATGTTTTATGGCCACACCGCTGCCTCGCATGTTTACGACCTCTACCTCCCCCCCCCCCTTCCCC
>CABFVX010004655.1:7464-18034 GCA_902151425.1 Timema shepardi | reverse complement strand
ACCTCCCCCCCCCCCTTCCCCGTTACGTCCCACTTCTTTGCCTCCCGGCGGATACAGATTCACGTCACATTTGAGACCTGCGGCGAGATGTTTATCACAGATTTCGGGTGGCAGCGATTATAGCCCAAAGTCTTAGTTTGTTTTTAGCACACACTTATGTCTCAGTTAATTAGGCGTGGTGGCCAGCTGCAGACATCAGGCCCCTTTGCTCGGTTACCGACGATTGACGAGAATGTATTATTATTAAATCAAGTATTCCTTTCCGTTGAGTGTTAAATTAACGATCTTGGGTTTGGTCGTTACGTTCACCCCAGGATTAAGCTAAAATATCGCTAATATTCTTTCCACTTGGTTTATTGTCCCACTTTCTGTCCGGGCTACACGCATTAACTTGCCCTTAAATTACTGGGGATGAGAATAATAAGCCAAATTTGCCTGTAAGGATAGGAGGGGGGGGGGACCATTTGTGGAAAACAACACCCGCGATACACTTAGTCAGAGTTTGAACCGTAACCTCCCCTCATCCATACAGTGGGCCACAAAAAAACAACTCTTTCAAGTGTTTCTCTCGGCGGCACCTTTTCATGAATATCGCTGCACAAACGCTGACGTTTGATTTGATTTCATCTTTATTTGTTTGAGATATATAACGCGCACTTTCTGAACTTACTGATTATATCAGCACACGACTTATAAACTAAATAGTATCTATATAACAGACACATCATCCGGCCCCCGGTCGTTAATTCATCACCGCGAATGTGGAAACCCACATTTCAACAATGACATATTTTTTCGGCCACGCCGACAATAGAACCTGCCTGGCGTTGGAGTTTAATGAGTTGGTATATATTGCGAAGGGAGTTTGGAACTTTCCGATCTAATCTGAATTTTTTCACCTCCTGCTCAGGAGCGCCCAAACCAAGCAGGATTGGCCACAAGACGGTGTATTTAACTCTGACCCTACATACTGGGGTTCATCTGCTTCCCTCCAGCCATTCATGCCAAGAAATTGAGATTATTTTTCTCATACTTTGTATTAAATGAAAGAGTAATGAAAACTTAGATCGTAGGAGAATCGAATTAAATCTGCGGTTCCGGAAGTTACCTCAGCGCCATCTTTATCTAAGGATGTCGGGGTTCTCCAGTTGAAAGTGTATTGTGGGGAGGGTTTATTTTTCAATTCGTGGCTTTCCATTCTTTCCAGATAGGTTTTGGTACATTTTCTTAAAATTCCCCTTCCTTATCAGTCCTTGAATTAATGTAAGCCTATTGCTCAAATGGGTGTTACCAAAACACCACTCAACGCACTGTGGTGGACGAAGGCAACAAGTTTAGTGATTGGTCGATGATGCTGAAGGTTGGGGTTCGAATCCCGTCCTATGTATTTTGAGGGTTTATTTTCCTATGGTTCAATCCTCGGTCCCGGTAAAGATTTATCTGATTACCAAACCCTTCCTTCACCTCTGACAAGACATCTTGTGAATGTGGGGAATGCCAGGCCTCCACCGTGGTTCGGATTCCACGTTAAACTGTAGGTCCTTCATTTCATCTCGCAATCACTCTACCATTACACATTAGCGTAAGTGCGTACAACCCGAACGGGTAGTAAGACGCGGTGCTAATAATAATAATATTTTCCTATGGTTTCCCACTCTCCCTCCACCCAAATGTTGGTATACTTCTAAATTCTTACTTCCTCATCCCTACTAAATTGCTGATAGCCCTGGTTGGGAGTCAGACTAATGTTTCTATGTACGTCTTTCTCCTTATGTTTTCCCCACTGAAAAAAAGGGGGATAGGTTTGTGCGTCGAATCGTGATGAAGTCGATGGCGTTGAATAATCAAACTACGCGCGCGCGCGCGCGCACTCATACGAACACACGTACACGTACAGGTGTTGGGGACACCGTGAATTGGTCGTGTGACGTCACGAGTATGCCTGCCTGGCTGGCTGTTGGGCTGTGGACGTCATCGCCTGCGAGATTTAACATACACGTTTCTCGTAACACACGTTTACAATTGACTGGCAGCGATATAGATAACCCTTCTTACCCCCCTCAACGGTGCTGTCAGTAAAATATCAATCGAAGGATGCATCAAGAAAATCTTGAGTTTTTTTTATATCCCGGTGCTGTGCCCCTCCGAAAGCCCAACTTCCATAGCTCAGTCAGTAATGCGTTTTTCTGATGAAATAAGGGTTCCGGAGTGAATTCTTAAAATTGTTCGTTTCGGTGGCCACATGGTCTAAGGCGTCACTTTCGCAATAGACTGGACTGCCGATGATTAGGATCTCCCCGTCATCGGGAGTCTAGTTTATTGCGAGATTAGTGCGATAGACCACACGGCCACCGAAGCGGGTCTATTATTATTAAATTGAATTTCAATTTCTAATTGTAGTTACTTAGTCAGCACCTTAATTCAGTAGGTAGCGCGTCTCACTGCCAACAAATCTAAGGGTCTCTAGTTCGATTCATATAATGGATTATTTGTAAAATGAAGGTCTCCTCTCTAATATTGAAGAGTGAATGGTCGAGAAGTGCCTGTTGGGTCTGTACTGGGTCTTGTGCTGATACAATCTGTCGAGTTATAAAATGCCCGTTAAATACCCCATAAAGAAAATTGAAATTATAGTCTGAGTTTTAAGTTACAACATAAGGAGTCATCCATACATCAAGTAAAGCCGTTAAGGTGAGGATGTCGGGGACTCGAGAAAAGATCATTGTTTTTGTAATGTTTATATCAAAACTTTTTTTTTGTCAAAATAAATCAAATATGGTTTCAGCAGACACACAGATTTTCTTCACACGATGATATCACCGGCTCTTTATATTCGTTAAGGATGTCCTGAAACTTAATGACAACTCTTTCTCCTCATTTAAAAAGTTGGTCATCTAATGCCGATATGCTCCTGACAGATATTCGACAACAACAACTGTTGATATCACCATGTGAAGCAAATTAAACTCTTTATTTTTACTGGAGTGTTATTTTATTTACTAAATAGAAAAAAAAGTTTGCTATAAAAACTGCAAAAAACGCTGGGCTTTTCTCTCGTCCCCTTACATCCCAACATTACGGGGGTGGGGCGAGGAAGAAGCTCCAATGCCTACATGGTGTAACATTTGGGGGAGGGTTAATCACGATGTTGCATAACACAGATCCTACTTACATCTTAATGTTGAAAAAATAGTGCTATTGTTCTTGTATACACCGTTGATAAACATACTTCTGATTCTGAGCTGTAGTAAATCTTGAGTCCCATTTTTAGTGTTACAAAAAGATTCTCCTTGAAATAATGACATTCGCTATTAATTAATATTAGCACCGCGTCTTACTACCCGTACGGGTTATACGCACTTACGCTAATGTGTAATGGTAGAGTGATTCTGAGATGAAATGGAGGACCTACAGTTTAACGTGGAATCCGAACCACGGTGGAGGCCTGGCATTCCCCACATTCACAAGATGTCTTGTCAGAGGTGAAGGAAGGGTTTGGTAATCAGATAAATCTGTGCCGGGACCGAGGATTGAACCCCGGCCGCCAGCACAGAAGTCTGACACCTTAGCCCTAGACCGCCAGGTCACCCTAATGATAACACTTTTAAAGGAAATGCATGGTCATTCGACTGGAGCGATGATGACAAACTCCACATTTAATGCAGGTGGTAATCTGTAGAGCTCCTGACCAAATCCACTCACGGCTTTCCGTGGTATATTATTCAGGAGTCCTGGCTACAGCCCCAACTAGCGTCTAAAATGTTTGAGGACTTGTGTGCGGGAATGGTCTCGTACCCGTACACTCAAATTTATATTCTCTAGTGTCAGGCATTGTTGTCTTAGATTAAGCTGGTTTGTAAATACTGTACGAATGTGTGAAGCTGTTTAGAAAGTTCGCTGCGCGCATAAACTGGCGGCACATGCTAACCCACTCGCTGTTTATGACCGTAATGGCTTGGCAAATTAAGTTAGGTCGGAACGGAATTAATGATTATTTTAAAATTGTTGTTCTTGCGGAGATCATTAATGAAACAGTATTTATATCAATTACTTTTTAATATATTGATTTGCTTCTGATATTTCACTTAATACGCATCACGCGTCTTGGACAGTGTGAGAATGGTAGTCATCAGATTTATTGTAAATGTACAATATTAATTTCTTAGCCGCCTCATAGAGGACAAACTTATGAGCTATGCAATTTAACGATTTTTAATTCGGTGACCTGGCGGTCTAGGGGTAAGGTGTCAGACTTCTGTGCTGGCGGCCGGGGTTCAATCCTCGGTCCCGGCAAATATTTATCTGATTACCAAACCCTTCCTTCACCTCTAACAAGACATCTTGTGAATGTGGGGAATGCCAGGCCTCCACCGTGGTTCGGATTCAACGTTAAACTGTAGGTCCTCCATTTGATCTCACAATCACCCTACCATAACACATTAGCGTAAGTGCGTATAACCCGAACGGGTATCAAGACGCGGTACTAATAATAATAATAATAATGATTGTTAATTACTACACTTGGTCTTTCATTATAACAATTAGACCCGTGGCGATCACCCAAGCGGCTAACGCGAGATGCCGTTAAATACTTTTTAAAACATGACACGATGGCGTCCCTGACTCAAGCGTGTTAAAAACAAAATTGATGAGTACTACTTCATCCGGCTAACCAAAAATTTTGAAATTAGCCAGGAAAACGCTCCCATTGGTCCTCATGATTGAACATGGGCTAAATAACTGTTATCCTGTACCTTGTGTGGTCCAAATCAAGGGTGCAAACAACCCCATCGAGAACTTTTATGGCGCTATTGTTTTGGGCCGGAGAGTTCCACATTAAGGCTGGTTTTCCTTGCTACCTTGCTAAAAACCCATTATTGCCTACAGGTTTGCTTAACGCATCTTATTTTCTATAATTGAAGAGTGGAAAACCTAAAGGACCTAAGTGCCGAAAACATGTTTAAGAGTTAATGAAGAAAAAACATTCTAACATTTCTAAAATGACTCAGAACATTATAAAAAAAATATGAGTGAACTTTAGACTAGGCTACAATGGTATATAATATTAATGCCATGATTTCAAAGAACAGATGGAGGAAACAATATTATATATAGGTAGGTAATTCAGAAAAGAGCTAAGTCCAGGTTGTCATTTCCCATCCAAAAGAGCTATGTTTATGAACCAGTATCATATTCAAACCTGCTAAGAGGGTAAAAATATTGCTTTTCAGGCTGTTTATTATCAGCTCAACATCCTGTAACCCGCCTCGGTGGCGTAGTTGGCTAACGCGCTTGTCTAGTTGAGCTCGACTGCTGAATACGGGGAGATCAAGGTTCGAATCTCGGTCGGGTGAACTGGGGGCGGTTTTTCCTAAATGGTTTTCCACTCTCCCTCCACGCAAATGCGGGTTCACTTCCTCTAATACAATCTTCACAATTCCTAATCCATTAGAGTAATTAGTACTTAAAGCGTATAACCCGAGCGGGTAATAAGACGCGATGCTAAATATTAATATTATTAACATCCTGTATATTTTGGAAAACCCCTCGCTACAAGATCTCAATAGTAAAATAATCATAAAATATTTAAAAAACTGTTTATGTAAAAGCTTTACCAAGTTTCTGATTATGGAAACACAGAAATAGGAATCAAATTCGCTACATTGGCCATCAAAACAGTGTTCATTGTTCACCCCCTACTTAATTATGTCTTCATAGAACTTTTTATAATAATAAAAAAAAATCTCTGTTTGCCCTTCAGTAAACTACCCTTAATTCTAGGGTTAGATATCCAATTCTAAAAATCCCTCGGGGCAACCCTATGAAAACCCTAGATACCAAGCTTTAGCCTGATAGGTAAAATAGTTTAGGTTCTAGTTATACGGACGGACGAGACGAGACGTTCAAAAACCACTTTTTCGGTTTCTGGGGGTCATGATTTTTTTTATGATCACAATACACAACTATTCCTTTTATTATTATAGATTGGGTGAACCCAATAGCTTATATCTTATTTATCGTTCAATAATGTGAATAAATTGCAACAAAAAGAGCAACTACGTCTACTTCTTCACTTTCTAAATCCTTCGCAAGTCATAAACTTCACAAAAACAAATTCCCACAACAACCAACAAAACAAAACACTGTACTCAACTCTTGGAGATCTCACAACTGGTAGGAAATTGAAATACTACGTTGTAGCTACGAGTCAAAATGTCTCGCCAAAGGTTATCTTTACCTGTAAGATAGCGAAAAAGTAAAAAAAAAACATTCATAAACAGTTCAAAAATAGTTCCACGTCACATAAGCTGTATACAACTTAGGCATTCTGAGCTGGTAATTAAAATTGTTTGTACAAATTTTCCTGGAACATGTAGACGAAAAAAAAAAGGTATTTGAAAATCATGTTTCTAAAAAAAAGGAAAAATAATTATATATTATAGATTTAAATGAATGTTGTGCAAGGGGGTGATCAGTGGGATACGAGTGTATGCGTTGCTTGTACGGAGAAGTGGGGGAGGGGGTAGAACCAAATAATATAACAGGTTGAACCTCCACATTTTTATAGGGGGAGAGGGTAATGATGGTGTGGGTGGAGAAAATATCAATAGATAAACAAACGATATATCAAGGTGAGCTTACAAGACTTTGTAGGGAGGTGAGGGAGCGCTCAGGCCTTAAGAGATGGAGAGTAGGGTTGGAACTTGAGATGTAATCGAATAGCGTCTTCTTTAAATCCACATAGTAAGAAACACCTTCTATATATAAGAAAATTATTCACAACAAAGGCATAATGTGGGGTCACATTTTTATCTATCTTATCTATCTATCTATGCCAAGGAATTGTCGCTTAACCCCCTAGATAAAACTGTCGGTCTTCCCTCTAGATAGAATTGTAGTTTACCCTCTAGATAGAATTGACGCTTTCCTCTCTAAATGAAATTTTCGCTCTTCCCTCAAGATGTTTTTTAAATTCATGGGTCCGACAAATTAACTTAGTCGATAGGCTGTTTGTCTGATTAATAAGAGTTCCGGTTTCAAATCCCGACACAGTTGTAAAAAATATTATTGATGAATTGAGGCTTATCCTATCACAAGGATTAATTGGAGGCTTGATGTTGTCTCTTCTAGAGTTAAATTAGTAGAGCACGTTAAATGTTCTTAATAATAATAATAATAATAGTGTAGCGAGCGAGACCATTCTCGAGCCAGCCCTCATAGCAAGGGGGTTGAGGACATTCCACTGGGCTGAGTGCAGGGCTAAACCAGACAGGTGTGACAAGAGACAGTCGAGAAACGGGCTGAGTGCAGGGCTAAACCAGACAGGTGTGACAAGAGACAGTCGAGCAACGGGCCGAGTGCAGGGTCTAAACCAGACAGGTGTGACAAGAGACAGTCGAGCAACGGGCTGAGTGTAGGGCTAAACCAGACAGGTGTGACAAGAGACAGTCGAACAACGGGTTGAGTGTAGGGCTAAACCAGACAGGTGTGACAAGAGACAGTCGAGCAACGGGCTGAGTGTAGGGCTAAACAAGACAGGTGTGACAAGAGACAGTCGAACAACGGCGCTGGGAGTGTCAACAATAGAGTGCGTGTTTTCGCATTGTAATGGACTTGTGCGAAGGACTCAAGACTTGTGTATTTAATAGACGTATTAATAAGTACTATTGCTTTGTAATGTTGTAGTGTAGAAATAAGAGTAGTAAATAAGGACCGTAACAATAATAATAATAATAATAATATAGCAACCCTATTTAACTTTTAACCTTCAAGTTTCATATCAGACAAATGATGATGATCGTAGAAGACTAATCTATTTGCATCTAGTTCCCCCCAGATAATTAGCCACGGCGTACAAACACCTCCTGTTTGCCATCAACACGACTTATCTTTACTATGGGCGGGCTATTAGAAGCCACACAACACACGGCCAGTAAATACAAACTCATGATGCTCATTCATTAAGTGAACGACATCCGTTTAGTTCTATGAGAAGAAGTACTGTGCCTCATTATGAGGACACTGTCAATCAGGCCAGCCACACACCACATGCGACATTTCGTCTTGCAGAGAAACATTTTATTCTGTCGTGTTGCAAACGTGTGTTGGTTGCTATAAAAAATATGTAGTGCCATTCACTGGCTGCAACATTGTTGCGCAGTGCTTTGCAACGTGTTGCGGCAAAGGGCGATGCCGCACTGACCGATGTCTCGCAACAAAATATACTTTATAGACATTTTAAACTGCGCATGCACGTGGACTTAGAAGGGTGACCTGGCGGTCTAGGGGTAAGGTGTCATACTTCTGTACTGGCGGCCGGGGTTCAATCCTCGGTCCCGGCACAAATTTATCTGATTACCAGACCCTTCCTTCACCTCAGACAAGACTTCTTGTGAATGTGTGGAATTCCAGGTCTCCGCCGTGGTTCGGATTCCACGTTAAACTGTGGGTCCTTCATTTCATCTCACAATCACCCTACCATTACACATTAGCGTAAGTGCGTATAACCCGAACGGGTAGTAAGACGTGGTGCTATTAATAATAATGGACTTAGAAATGGCTCTGTTACCGTCAACCTTTGGCATTGTGCTGTGGAGTTGTGCAGTTTCTGTTTATGATAGATTTTAAGTTTTGAATTTGGGGTTAGAAGTTGTGTTTATTAAAAAATTAGCAATCTCGCACGACGTTGCCCGTGACCCCTTAAAAATCTGTCAAAAATTGCCTAATTAAAAGTTAGTTAAAAATTTAAAAATCTGACTTTGAGGCGCATTCCATCCACCTATGTTAAAAATGTCAGATCTCTGCGTGCCGTACATTTGGCATCGCACACAAACAAACACTTTTATTATTATATATTGGGTGAACCCAACAACTTATATCTTATTTCTCGTTCAATAATTTGAATAAATTGTAACAAAAAAGAGCAACTACGTCTACTTCTTCACTTTCTAAATCCTTCGCAAGTCATAAACTTCACAAAAACAAATTCCCACAATAACCAACAAAACAAAACACTGTACTCAACTCTTGGAGATCTCACAACTGGTAGGAAATCGAAATACTACGTTGTAGCTACGAGTCAAAATGTCTCGCCGTTTACCGTTTTCCACCTCCACTTCTAATAACTAGAAGCACAATAAGAACAATTGCAGGCTTAAGAAAAATTTGAATTATTTATTCAAGGCAAACCAACAGAGGTAAATAAAAAATTACATGGCTTCACAAGGCAAGCTGAAGAGTGTTGAGAAACATATAATTATGGCAGAGACTGCACTTGCGCAGTACATTTGAGAATATATTTCACAATCTCTAAGTAGATTATTCATTTATAAGAATTAGTCTGGGAGAGACCCAATAACAATCAAAATTGTTGGTATAGTAATAAATAGCTTGAAGAGCCTCTTTTAAACGGTTAACAACGCGCCTGGATCCCCATTGTGAATTCAGACTAAAACATTTAAATTTTAAGACTAAATTTAAATTTAAATATCAATTATGATATTCCTAAAATACACAAATGCTTGATTTTCTGACATAAATCAAACTTTGGCGAGACCACTACTTCCACAACCTTTAAAGTAATCGAGAAGATTCCGACTTGTTAATATTTAACATTACAATAGAAAACAAATCAGTATTACAATATAATACTGGTAATTTCTCACCAAACGAATCGGTAAATGTTAAAGATATAACTTTTAAACCAACAAAAAATACATTTCTTTTAGAGTTTCTTCAAAGAAAATACGTCTACAAAATATTATCTATAATAGAAACATTATCAAAGATAAAGTTCAAACAATTAATTGTAACTACAAGTGCAATAACCATTTATATTTAAACTAAATATTCCACGCTAAAAAAAAGAATAAAAAATGTAGCTACCAAATAACATTAGAACAATTCCAAAGAGACTAGCGCCCAAGTGGCAAAAGGAAACATTAAGTGTTCCATAAAACAAAATCTACTTTCCAAAATTAAATCTTCTATCGAGAAATTACCGACGCCTACACAGAACAATTATGATCAAATAATCAAATAATTAAAGTGTTCAAACACTCAAGCCCATTAAAGGTCGTTTAAATTTTAAATATTAAAAAAAAATAGTTTATATATTTGTTATCCGTCTTTACTGGGGCTTCGCGTGGAGTGGTTTGGGGTGGTCTAGTCAAAGTGTAGTTTCCGGGCGACTAGGCGTCGATCCCGTGGGTCGAGTGGATGGGGGTAAGGAAGGGAGATGGGGGAGAAAACATAGGCGGGTTCGGGGGTGGTAAAGGGGTGTAAGTGATAGCCCTCAGGACTAAAAGGGGAAAGTGGAGTAGGTGGGGGTCGGATGGTCGGTGTGGGGGAAAATCGAGGGGAGGAATGGTCGACGCTTGGAGTTCCTGAAGCGGAGTGTTTGCGTTCGTAGGTCTGGTGGCTGCAATAATAGACGGGTCCGTGTGTGGAGTACTGTTTGGTGGTCGTTGCCTTCTTTAGTGTCTTAAGTCGTTGGGCCTTGCCGGCGCGGCGGGTGTATCCCATCCCGTGGGGGTCACCGTCTGAAAGGACGAACAGGTTGGGAGGGGGG
>CABFVX010004654.1:42547-62057 GCA_902151425.1 Timema shepardi | reverse complement strand
GTGGAATCCGAACCACGGTGGAGGCCTGGCATTCCCCACATTCACAAGATGTCTTGTCAGAGGTGAAGGAAGGGTTAGGTAATCAGTTAAATCTGTGCCGGGACCAAGGATTGAACCCCGGCCGCCAGCACAGAAGTCTGACACCTTACCCTTGGACCGCCAGGTCACCAATGTAACAGTAAGCTATTACTATTATTGATAATATTAATACTAATAATATTATTCATATTGTGTCTAACACCAAGGTATAGGCCACTTTATCTAAGGATTAGAGAGGGATAGAGAGAATAGTTTAAAGAGAGTAAGAATAGCAACAGCATACGCGTAGATAGGGAGTATGAAAACCAGATTGATATAGCAGACGTGTAATATAAGCCTAATTTTCTCCCCTCCCCCGCTCTCTTCCCTCCAGCCTCAACCTCCTCCTTCTCTGAGACTACATTACATTTTCAGCCCGATACCTTAGACCGCGTCAGCATCGGTGTGGATGTTGATGTATGGTAAAACAAGAGCTGGCCTGGAGATAATTATCTGGTACTCGACGCAAAACGTCAGCATGTAAATATAGAGAGATATTTGCCTTAAATAATGCAACCACTGAAGTTGGTAACAACAGAGTTGCCCTCAGGGTAAAATAATAAGCAACGGTATTTCGAAAAAGATGTGGGGAAATGCATTGCTTAAGAACTCCAGATATTATATTTACTTTTGACCCGCAGACAAAGAGATTAATGTTTTCAACGAAGTAAATATACATTTTATAGCAAATTGAACATGTAAATGAGTTATTTTCAAAGGAAAAACTACGAAAAACAAGTGCGACGTTTGAACAAATTTAAAATCTAGATAGATTTATTCAAAATAATTACTCTTAGTATTTTATGTATACTTTCCATACGTAGACTTATACCATCATATGAATTACAGGCTATCTTTAACTAGTCAAATATTCTTAAGGGTGCCGCGCTGACCGCTTGAAGATGGTTATCCTAGTATTGCGGTATTTTTTATGAGAAAAGCAGTGTTGAAGCTTCAAAACCTCTAAAAATAATAATAGTAATAATACTTAGGACCACATCTTACTAGCCGTTTGGGTTATACGCTTAAGTACTAATTACGCTAATAGGTTAGGAATTGGGAAGGTTGAATATAGAGGAAGTAAACAGGCATTTTCGTGGAAGGAGAGTGGAAAACAATTTAGGGAAAACCACCCCCACATCCCACGAGCGAGATTCGAACCTTGATCTTCCCGTCCTCGACACGAAACCAGCGCGTTAGCTAACTATGCCACCGAGGCGGGTGAAAACCACTAAAAATATTTTCAAATCATCTTACAATATTTTGATGTGATTATATTTAAATATAACTTCATTTTTTTGAGGAAGGTTATATCAATAGCTCTAACCATTTATTTGAAACACATAAATGCGACAATTCACGTGAAACGTTGCTGGAAATTAGCTGATTTCCCGTGTCTATGATTTTTTTTTAATTAAACTCAAAATCTATTATTTATTTATCGTATAGGAACATGTAAAATCTTCCCCCTCCATTTTAGTGTGAACAATATTTTGAGATAACCAAGCTCTTCTTAAATAACGTGAAATTTCTGGACGTCTGTAAAGCGTCTCAGCGTTACGGTAGACAACGCTCTCGATACTATATAATCAAACCTGGTGCCTTAAATATAACTTGTAGTGACAATAAATAGACATAAAGAAGGGGTTCTTAGCCCTTTTTGTTCCATGAAAACTTTTGGCAGAGGGGAAGCCTATGGATCCCTTCTCAGAATAATGTTTTAAATTGCATAAAATACGTGGGATCACAAAGAAAATAAATTAAACAGAAACGGTGACCTAGCGGTCTTGGAGTAAGGTGTCAGACTTCTGTGCTGGCGGCCGGTGTTCAATCCTCGGTCCCGGCACAGATGTATCTGATTACCAAACACTTCCTTCACCTCTGAAAAGACATCTTGTGAATGTGAGGAATGCCAGGCCTCCACAGTGGTTCGGATTCTACGTTAAACTGTAGGTCCTCCATTTCTATCTCACAATCACCCTACCATTACACATTAGCGTAAGTGCGTATAACCCGAACGGGTAGTAAGACGCGGTGTTAATAATAATAATGATAATAATAATATAATGAAATACGGTTGTCAAATTAATAAAATTAGTTGTATGTAGTAATACATTTAAAATATGGGCAAGTTAAAGGTAGTTTTAAACTTCTGATACAACTTTAGTTTGTTGACTACACTCATAATTGAAGTAAATACTAGATTTAAGCTGGTAGAGATTAGTCAAAATAAATTGGAATATTTTTTTTCATCCAAGTTCCCGGACCCACTGAAATCCATCCACTGACCCCAGCGTTAAGAACCTCCAGCTTACAGGCTTCGTTATGTGGGTATGGCCGTTGAGGTGGTATGTTTAAAGCCCGTAATGGTTTGTCAATCCCCTCTGCAGACTTTGTCAGTTCAAATCCAGGTTGAGACAAAAGTTATTTATCCTGACATGATAAGTAAACAAGTATAATAGGAATAATTATCTAATCATTCTGGTAGGTGTTAGTTTATTGGACTGTTACCCGAGATGCCGGGGTTCATTTTTCATCCAGATGAAGTTGGATTAGGCTTTTCGTCGTAATATTTCATAAGATTGCTGAGGATTTTATGATGTGTGATGATTTCCAAAAAATATTGACGTTTCGTCTACTAATATTATTTTTAATTATTACGTTTAACCTCATGGAAGTTAACGACTTAATCTAAGAGGTAAGGATGAAGAAGTTCTGATTAAAGGACGTACACTTTCATGTGTGTGGCGATAGGATGAGAAAACTGCAACGATAAATCACATGTGAAGAATCGTAAAGAGTGCACCCGGTTATATTCAAAGCTCGACCTTCCTTTCAAGTTAGAACAAGTCCAGTGAGAAACTGGCGCCCTACACCACATGAACATCGATTGGAGTGTGATAAAAAATTAAGGAACATATTGATAGAAACATACACGGAAAAAAAACCGGGGCAATATTTTGAGTTTCCTCGCAATATGGCGAAGGGGTATTTAAAACAACCGGTGAGATATTTACGTCTCCTTGGGTTTTTTTATTTTTAGAATTATGGTTTTTACTTTTGGCTATGACACAATTAAAGATTATAAATAATTTAAAGCAATTTTACTGATGTAAAAAACTGCCATCCAAAGTTCTTAATGTGGGTTAAACTCACGCTTTCCGAGTTTCTATTAATTCATTCTTTTTCTCTCGCGTAATTCTTGAAACTTTATCTTCTGTCTCCAATTTTATTATGCCTTTTAAGTTATGTTTATACATAGCTCTTAAACAAAGAATTATTACTAAGCTCAAGTCCTAAAACTATTATATGTGACATACATTTATAAGGGATAAAATGATTAAAAATAGTTTCTTTTTTTAGCACCGTTTCTTACTACCTGTTCAGGCTATACGCAAATGTACTAATTACACCAGTGAGTCAGGAATGAGGAAGTTAAAATTTTAATGGAGAGTTTCTGTATTTGTGTGAAGGGATAGTGAAAAATCATTCTGGAAAAACCTCCCTCAGTCCACCCTAATGGAATTCAAATCCCAATCTCCCTGTCATCGGTAGTCTAGTCTAACGCGTGAATGACGCCTTAGACCATACGGTCAGTGAAGCCGATTTTAAGGAACTCTTTGATAAATAAGACGAACCTATATGATAAGCACATATCGGTTCATTTTTGCCTTGAGATCAATTTGTTCTAAAATAAAAATGGACTAATTGACCTGCCACCTCAATAGTAACTAACCACTTTGCCATTGTTACTCTTAATTCCGTAGAGAAAACTGATTTCGTCACGGATAAACATAAACTAGTTCAACTCGATCAAACCATAAAATAATATTAAGCTAAATATTGACAACGAAAAACATATTTACTAAAAAATAAATATCCATAGTGGCTGCAGATGTTGTAAGATGTTGCACGGTTGCAAATGAATTTCGTATAGAAATTAGAAATCCTAATAGAACTATTTCAAATTAAGACGTAGACTTCAATATTAACAATTATCTAAAATTTCATAACGGAATATTCAACGATGCTTATTAACCTTTTAGTTGTGTTGTGAACTTAACGTGAAGAGAGAGAGCCAACCAAAGAAAGAGAGAGTTTTATAAAGAGGTGTTAATATACGTAGTTTAGGGAACACATTTTAAAGAATATATTGTCACGCTAATAAACAATTGGAATACAGCTTAGATTGACCTTATAAATCCTAGCTTCATCTTCACATAGGTTACATTTTCTGATAGATAAATATCAAGACCTCACTATAGACACTACTATTATAATTCTTAGAACTCAAATATGTGTTTCAATTGAAACCATTTCTACCACTAAGAAGAAACAAAATAGTACTCACCTGTTTCAGCAGCCCGACAAATATCGACGAAAATCAAGAAAACCGATGCAGCGGCGAAGAATGCCATCATTTAGGTAATATTTCACCGTGAACAATGTCTCAACTCGTTTGTGTTGTCTTTTTTTTAAAATTTACGTAGCCCACTTTAATAAACGTGCTCTTTAATCGAAGTGTTGTTCTCTGATGAGATGGTTCACAAGAAGTCATTCAGTGATTTTTTTTTTAAACAAAATAGTGGTAACTTTAAGAAATTTAAGGTTAAATGTGTCATTACTCTTTCGACTTTTGTTTATCTAAATAAGCAGGACCATGTAGCACCTGGACACTTGACCCCTCCCCTCACCTTCCCCCTTTTTTCCCCTCTCGCAGATTCACAACAAACAGACAAAACACATCAACACTACCCCCCCTTTTATCTTTTTATCTTCCTTCTACGGCCGGTCGATACGATCAAAACACGACACGAGGAGGAGAATAATGATTTAAAAAAACTCTGGGAAGAGGTTTTATTTATTTATTTATTTATTTCTCTACGACGAAATAACCGATGTATGTATTTTTTTTTTCTACCGGTCCAGTCACTTGAAGTTCCGCAACTCTTACGAGAGGTTAATGCACTGATACATCACCCGTCTCAACAATGTGAGAACGATTATTTGAATGGTTCGTTGAAATAAAATAAAAAAATCGGACGTATTTTTTTTAAATATTGAATTTAAATATAAAAAAAACAGACACACGTGCCTTCACGCGGTGAAAGTTGAGACTGTTTTACAGGGACGACAAAGATGGTTAAAAAATAAAAAGATGTCTGTCTGCCGGTAGGTGTGAGTGTGTGAGTATGTGAGGGTATATATAGAAAAGACGAACACTCCCTAGCACCGCGTCGCACACAGCCAGCCGGCTACTCGTCTATGGCTACTTTAAACCGAAAAAGATGCGTGGAGGCAAGGGAGGGCGGTGACTAAGGCGCATGCTCAGTAACAACACCCTAGATACAGGCCGCCTCGATATTCCGGGGGCGGCGCCGTGGGCTGAGTATAGGTTTACTGACCCGTTCAAGCCCCAGTTATTAGAGTCTGGAGCCTCTGGAATATAAGTGGAGACCGAATAGCACGTATTCTGCTAGGTAAAAATGTCACTTGAACCTGATTAAGATCCAAATAAGGTCGCTTTTCCGGCACCAAAAGATTCATTTCAACAACTAATTTGATTAGACCCTAATTTGGAACAGATGTACCGTCAGAAATATATCATTAGTGAGATCGGTGTTTCCTCTTTAACAATGATGAATTGTTAGTTTGTAAGACATCAGTTGACTTATGAGGTGTTCGCTAAATACTGTTGACAATAAATAGTTAAAGGTATTGTAAGAATTTTAATTCTGTCAATTTATATGTTTATTTAGTTTTAATTTATTCTTAAGTACCCGCCTCGGTGGCGTAGTTGGCTAACGCGCTTGTCGTGTTGAGCTCGACTGCTGAGTGACGGGGAGATCGAGGTTCGAATCTCGGTCGGGTGAAATGGGGGTGGTTTTCCCTAAATGGTTTTCCACTCTCCCTCCACGCAAATACGGGTTCACTTCCTCTAATTCAACCTTTCCGATTCGTAATCCATTAGAGTAATTAGTACTTAAAGCGTATAACCCGAACGGGTAGTAAGACGCGGTGCTAAATATTATTCTTAAGTATTTATTTATTTTGACGTGATTTGCACCTCATGCGGCCAGATGCCATAACACATCTAATTAATTCTCGTTATATTAATTTTTAAACTTATTGTTTTCAATGGACATTGCATTGCGTCGAAGGAAACACCAGATAACAATAAAAATACTTTTATCAGAACAAGAAATATACTAATTCAGCGGGTTTTTGTCCAAATATTCCGTCCACATTTTAAAACAATACTGATCAGGTGTAATTTTATTCTTAACGTCTTCTACGAGATTCTACGACAGTCACAATTGCCGCGCTACACGAGGAAGAAAGAAATGGACTGTATCAGAGGGGGGAAGGTGGAGGAATGTGACGACACAGATACGTCATCCAATCTCGTACATTTTAATTTTAAAAGGCCCGCGATGAAAAAAAAAAGAAGAAATTGAGTTTGTTTACAAACAATGATCAGATTATGTCAAACTGTCAGATAACAGGTTCAGCATTAGTTAAAGATTCAAATTTTATCAAGCTTCTTAACTATCATTTGTCGGTGACCTGGCGGTCTAGGGGTAAGGTGTCAGACTTCTGTGCTGGCGGCCGGGGTTCAATCCTCGGTCGCGGCACAGATTTATCTGATTACCAAACCCTTCCTTCACCTCTGACAAGACATCTTGTGAATGTGGGGAATGTCAGGCCTCCACCGTGGTTTGGATTCCACGTTAAACTGTAGGTCCTTCATTTCATCTCACAATCACCCTACCATTACACATTAGCGTAAGTGCGTATAACTCGAACGGGTAGTAAGATGTGGTGCTAATAATAATAATAATAATAATAAACTATCATTTCTCCCCCCTTTGCCCCAATATTACTTGTTTCTACTTCAATTTCACATATTTATAGAAATATATTTCACATTTAGAACTTAAATCCGCGAGATTTTTGGAGCCTCGACGAGAAACGCCTAAAGGCGAGAATTGGAAGAAAGAAGCGGGACCGGCGTATTTCAGATAAAGAGAACATGACACACATTATTTTTAGTGCAACAAAAATTAAAATTTTAACAGTATTTTTTTAATAATCTTTCAGGTGTTCATAAAAATGACTACCATATACGCGACGACAACTTTACACCATTGTTAGACCTCTGCAATGACGATTCTTGGAATTTTAGTGAGTTTTGGACCAATTCACAGTTTCAACAACGACCTCTCAAAACATCTTTTGAGGTTATATATATAAAAAAAATTGTGTTTAAGTTTTAATCTCCACACAGCTTCGACCTTTCTAAGCAGACGTTATATTCGTATGGACTTTTTCCACTACAATTTAAAGACTTCGTGTTATTTTCTTCTAAAGTAATAATTATATATTATATTTTTTCTCAAGCTAATATTTTTTTAACGATGACTCTGGAAATAATCTTTAGCCCAGAATCATTCCTTCGACACGACTGCAACGTCTTATGTTCTATTGTACCTTGATTTTAATTATTAATTTCATAAAGGTTATCTATCAAGTAGGTGTTTCAAGAAACTATAATATTTTTATCATTATTTCAATAATAATCCACAAATATT
This sequence comes from Timema shepardi, assembly GCA_902151425.1. Taxonomy (NCBI): domain Eukaryota; kingdom Metazoa; phylum Arthropoda; class Insecta; order Phasmatodea; family Timematidae; genus Timema; species Timema shepardi. Next base: position 54,387 of record CABFVX010004654.1, on the reverse strand, counting down.
GAACTTAGGATTTTTATATTAATACATCAACTTTCCGAAATGTTACGTGAATTATAAATTGTATTTTAAATTTATAATTTAGCAGACGTCTGTTAGGTAGGGTAAAATTTTAGATGAACAATTATTTATTAAAGAAAAAACAAAACTTATTTTTGTCAAAGCCAAACTCGTTGTTAAGTATTTTATTTATATTATAATCACCATCATTCAATGTTATCCACCTTGTTACTATTTCTATGAGAAAACACATATTTATCGATGTCTCACCTGCAAGCAGTTCCCAGGGATGCTGACCTTGGAGGCCGGTATTGTTGTACGGAAAGTGAGTCCATTGTTGACTAGGTACAGTCCTGAGAGAGTCTTGTGTTCGATTTTATGCATTATTATTTTAAGTTTTACCCCGAGATATTACTGCTTGTTATTGTTAAATGTAAATGTTGGTTTTGAACCCAAAGTATTGTATATTAATTTTAAATCACCATTCTTTTATCATCATGATCAACTATGTCATTCACTATAAAAAATAAAGTAAAGAAAGTCGTCACTTTTTTGCAAAAGGTTCGCCTATTTTGACCGTTGTAAGACAAATGTAATAACAGTTTGTAAATATTGGTTACTTGGCACTAACTTTTTACACTCTGTAAAAGCACATCCTTTGGCAAAACGACGGGGATTCCCCAAGAAGCACGTGATTAACGTGTGTGGCTCTAGCTGTTTTTTTTAAAGGGATCTCTGTTTGATGAAAACCGAGTGTACTACGCGTAGAGTTTGTATGCCTAAATTAAAAAGTGTAATTCACCTGACTAAGTGCAACCAGACAGCTTGACAGCTCGTTGTTATTCCATTAATGGCCATACACACATCGCTGGTAAGCGCCCAGGGATTACTGATATATTTTTGTTTCCCAAAATTCGATTTCACACTCCCCATCACCCCTTTATATGTTCTCGAATAGGCCAGGCAATGTAAATTTGCAAACAAACAATTACGCAACCCAAATAAGATATGAAGTGGTTGGGAACCTCATGACGTTGCTGAAATGGATTATAAAATGGAACCAATTTTATGATGAGCATTTTGATTAAAGTGTGTTTTTTTTGTGTGTTATTTAAATGCTAATATCTAAAATAATAAATAAAATAGAATCATTTACTTAACTGTCAGTATCAGTGAGAACATGGATTTAGGTGTCAGTCTCATTTGGTTTGGTTTGACGGGGAGGTGTAGGTTTGTGTTTGTGTATGTGTTTATGTATGAAGGATGATACAACTTGACCATCAGCCACTGATTAGAATCATCCATCATAACTAACGCATACCATCATGTAACCAATCCATCAAATAAACATAGCATCACACAGGCATACAGGCATACATACATATATACATACATACATACATACATACATTCATACATACATACATAGCATACATAAATAACATACATTGCATGCATACATAGCATACATACATAACATACATACATACATAGTATACATAGCATACATAACACAACATATTTATATTCATTCATACATACATACATACATGCATACATACATGCATACATACAGACATACATAACATAACATTCATACATCATACATATATACATACACATCAATGTAGATACATACATAACATACATAACACAACATATTTACATTCATTCATACATACATACATACATACATACATACATGCATACATACATACAGACATACATAACATAACATTCATACATCATACATACATACACATCAATATTGATACATATATAACACAAGAAACCGGTGGTCCCCGTCGTTTAAAAAACCTAACACATAAATAATTAGCTAGCATACCAAACATATAAGTGAGAAATATCCCCTATATAACCATTTCCCAAAAATCTCTTCACATAGCCTCCACTACGAGGAGCTATTCAACGCCATGCACTATTTGCCCTTGGAGGCAGACTCCTTAATAAATACCCAACTCTAACTAATATTTGCCCTTTTTGTTAGTCGGTAAGCAATAACACGAGTAAAGCCCTTTTAAAAAAATCGAGACCCCTGGAAATAAGCTAAAGACCCTTAAAACAAATTATGGAAATTAACTCTCCAAATACCCCTTTCTTACCTGTGTCCTACTCTCAGCATAGTGCGTGATTTTGAAGAAAGGTACCCTATGGAGAAAAACACAAGGAGAACAATACTCATAGATTGGGAATCAGAAAATGTGCAACAATGTTTTTACAATGTGCACTACTTTTTGAATAGATAAAAAATAAAAACTGTGTGCTAATATATATATATATATATATATAAGATTAATTATTTTTAACATGTGTCATGTTCTTCTCTACCTAGAGACGTCTGAGCTAGATACAGGCTAAAACTTAAAAAAAAAATCATCAACAATATTGACTTTTAATTAACAATACTTGATAATAATATTTAATCCATTTGATAATATAATATCTTATTTGGGTTTACGCCTGATTTGATATAGGGTATGACTAAAATAAAGTAAATTTATTGTTCAATTCTATTATTTTAGCAATAAGCTTTTCGAAACCGAGCTAAGCTAAGGAATTGTTACATCCATTAGTTTATTACAAACTCAATCAACTGTGCAGCAGTTCCAAATAACCCACCAAAAAAAAACAGATTATATGATTCCAAAGATGATCAGAAAGAGATGAACCACTACACATATTTTTAATTTGGTGTTGAAAAGGGTACCAAACTTTGCAAAACATATAATTATGTATGAACTGCTACATTCTCCCCACTTAAGTTAATGAAACAATAGCAAGTTAACTTAACAACTTACACCTCAATCATATACAACAGTAGTGTTTAATAACATATTGAAATCATAAATGATTAAGGAACAAAAATTAAAGTAGGTTACACAACAAATTCTAACAATGATATTTACAAATTTAGTCTCGTGGGTGCATTCACAATGTGTTCCTTCTGGGACCGTTTTGGTAAACTGTCAATATCACTGTCACTTTAACATATCACAGGCTCCATCTACACTTATTTCTTCTTTGGTTTGCCTTTCATGGACCCATGCCTTGAGGATAACATTTTGTAACTTTTTTCATGGCCAATCACTTCCAAAGGGTAGACTTACTGGATGGACTGAAGAAACGTGCCCGAAGAGGTCTGAATTCGAACTAACAGAACTTCACCATCAAGTCCTTTCATCACCTCTATAACCTTGGCTATTGGTCAGTCAAGCCTTTTCTTGTTGTCACTGCCGACTAACACATCAACACAATCATTCCAAAATTCAGTTCCCTAAAGGCTAAATCTCCCCGTAAAGCTCTCTTGAACTAGTTGCCCCAGGCATTCATTTTTAAATCTTTTTCTCCAGGTTTCGCTCAGACTTAGTCAGAATCTTATTCTGCCATGAAGGCTAGTATATTCAGCGACATTAAAATCTGGCACATCCACTTCCTTGAATTCTTGTATGAACATTTCAGGTGTTAATGTTGCTAAGTCATTTGAGTTTTCTGATACGTAGGTCAAGGGGCAAACATTCGTCAAAGCTTCACAGCCATAGAGAATAGTTGCCATTTCACCTGATTTTAGTGAAGTCTGATCAAATATTTTTTGAAGCGTTTCCTTTAAAATCCTTACCAGTCACTCCCACCATCCTTCTCACCATACAGCACCAGGTGAATTGAACTTAAACTGCATTCTTTACGGTGCAGAATAGTCCTCTATGTTACTCCACTCGATCTTTTTAAATACATAGTCAGCACCTGTAAAGTTTGTGCCACTGTCTCTCTAAACCACATTGGACCACCCTCTTATTGCTATAAAACAATGAAAATCTTGTTAAAATACATCTGTTGATAAACTTGTCACGAGCTCCAAATGGACTGCCCGATACATTGCACGTGTGAACAAACATATACATCCGTTGTCTGTATATTTTATAAAAAGTGATACAGTCAAGTCTACACACACCAATTCAAAAGGAGCAGCATCTCACACACGATGAACTGGTAATTAAGGAGGTGCAAATTCCGTTCTCTGAGCACTATATCTTAGGCATACCACACAATTTGAAATCATGGATTTGATTGCCCTCCGTCCTCCTAAAATCCAAAGCCGTTCCCTGGGTCCATCACGTAAAATCCTAGTAAGTACTGTAGTAAAATCAGTCCAGAGTAAATATTACACGCCTTATATATTAATAGCTTCCAATACTGATGTAAACCTATATATCTTGAATCTGATAAATGTCAAATGATTAAATATTTAGCATGTAGGATGTAGGCAAAGGGAGGTCATATTCAAAGTTTGGCAAAGTTTGTGAGTTTTCTTCATACCGTGTAGCCAACCGACGTTAGAGAAAGAGGCATGTGGGCCTGAATAAACCTGTTAAAAGGTGTGGGGAGGGTCTTTCAGAAGGTAGGTTGGTTGTTAGAAGGAGTATCCTTTATCTTCAAGGATGAGGAATATCTTATAGTAGATATTATGTTTGAACCTTGTAAGTGGTTATGCTCCCTGGTGGTGTAACTGGCCAATAAGGTGGGTTATTAATGTTCATAAAGTACACCTGAGTATAAATGAAGCTGGCCTGAAAGGGTGAATGTTGATTAAATGCAAATTTGTTGTGTGTTGCGTGGTGTGATCAATAACCTACGATTCTATGTATGTTTCATGATTGTGATAAGTGTCAGATGATTAAAGGTTTAGTTTGGTGAAGGAGGTAAAGGTGGGAAAGATCAGAAGGAGGAAAGAGAAAGAGAAGGAGCACGTTTTTCAAAGAGTTGCAAGATGCTGTCGGGGTGCGTTCACCTCATAAATATATGTGACGTTATCAGTAGATAAGGAGGCCATTATACCTGTCTGAACCCGTTTCAAGGCATGTGCTGGGTCCCTTCTCCAATGAGCTTGAGTGGTAAAGTCGTATCAGTGGGGGGCTGGGGTTGAGGGTTTTGGAGTGGGTCGATGCAGGAGGGTTGACGGGATGATGGTGAGGGTTGCCAAGGGAGGCTGCTAGTAGGAGAACAGGATGATGAAGATGTGATTAGGTCTAGAGTGAGGAGAGGCTGGAGGAGGAAAATTTCTGCCAGGGAAATGGCAGGGCAACATCACGAGCCGAGATGCAACACGTATTGCAAGCAATATGTATGATTATTGATATGACGATTTATAAAGTCTGGTTCAGGGTGTACAACAGCGCTTCTTGGGTGACAAGATGAAATCTTGGAGGATAATACACAAGACCTATCATGTTAATAGCTGTGTAATGAAAAGAATTTACAGATAGGGCGTAAAAAACGACAACTATCTTCAACTAGATATGAGGGGCTGTAGGTGAGGGATTGAATCTTGTCTTGGTATGAAGGTGAGGGGACGTCAGGGCTGGACGTTAATTGGTTGTACGGTTTGCTATACGCTAATTGGCTGTAAGTTTTAGGAGTAGGACGGGGATTTGCACCATCTTGAATCTGGTCGTTCTTCGGATGGGTTTCGCAATCGTGAGTCCGCCATATTGGAGGAAGGAGATAGACACTCTTTAACCGTTGGGTTTATGGGAAGGGAGTGGAGATTGACGTTAATTAGCTGCAGGGAGATGGGGAGGAGCTTGAAGCTCATTGGCTGCAGGATGAATTAGGGGAGCTGACTGGGTAGGGAGTAGATGTGGCAACATCACCCAACTGGGTGAGGTGTAAATCTGGCAACGTTGCCCGACTGAGTGGGGCGTATATCCGATATCACCTCAAAACCACGCTAGAATTGGACTTTTTATCCTACAATGTGTGTAACATAATTATATATATATGATGAATTGAAAAGCTAAGCTATTATATTTGTTAATTACGGTTATAGCTGCATCTAAATATCAAACTTTAAATTGAAAAATGACACCTCGACATGGGCTTGATTCCCGTGTCAATTTTCAATTTAACGTATGTGCGTGTGAGTGTGTGAGTGTGTGTTTGGGTGTGGGTGGGTGCATGTTAAAACGGGATTTTTAAAAAAGGGTACTCACACAATTACTCCAGAAGAGACTCCACATGTTCTACCCACTTCAACGTTCCCATTCGACTAAAGAGAGTGCCGTTTAGGGCCAAATGGTTCATAAATTCCCCGCCACCGGTGCCACAAGACCTCAGTAGAATGCATTGGATGTTTCTAGAGTGTTTCATGAATAGAACAGTCAAAGCTTGTGCCAGTTGTTCCATCGGTTCCATGCATGCACCATGTTCTCCTTCCTTTATCCATCTCTGTCCTGCGTTGAATTCCTCTTTAGCCGTCTCTTATATCACGTGATGACTTTCTAGGACTATAAATTGACATGCTGTTTCTGAATTGGTACTCATAATACCACCGTCAACTGCTTTGGTAAGCTAAGCGCTGTCATTAGGCAGGCTAGCCATCTTTTATTCAAAATTCTCTTTCAACTTATATCTAAAATTCGTTAAACTTTTCAAGATTAACCTTTAAGATTAAATAATAAATTGTAAGTATTTATTAAAATAAAATATTAAATTTAAAATCATATTTTCGAGGTTACTATAATAAAGGTTTATCACAACCTATTTTGTCTTTAGCTCACCAGATGGCCTAATATATTTCAAATAATTATTTCTATTTAAATGCTGCCATATGGAATATGAAATTCAATATATTTTATAATTTAAATGCCGCCATATTGGGCGCGGATAATAATGTCTTGTATGATTATGATTCCGCTATGCCAAAAGTAAATACTTCCTTTTAATGATGTAATTTGAGATAGGTTATGCTCACTTATAATCTATTATCTTTTGTTATGAATCTGAGGGCAATTTTTTGTAACTTTAACCCTCACTATTTAACTATGGAATTAAGCTTAAGTACTATACTGTAGATTCATTTAATGCTTCAACTATGGATGTTTAAATTGAGGTCCACCTGTATCCGTTACAATGACCTAAACAATTGAGATTATATCAATCACCACCCTGGCCCCAGTTGCTCACCTCAGCATGACCACGGCTCTGTGACAACTCTCGGCACAGTCTAATACGTGACTGAACCAAGGCCCGTAATTCATTCCTCGTCGCTGTTAACAATCCACACCCAGAAAAAAGAGAAGAGCGAAATGCATGAGTGTTCACTTCCCCCTACCGGCTGTGTTTGGCAAACCCGTGGTCTGGTCCTTTCCACTTACGTCCAGGAGGACGTTGTACTTTCCATCATAATCTCGAAGGAAGATACTCCTCACCCCACTCCCCCTCCTTTCATTCCCACTCCTTGAGAACACGTGATAGATTCGAGGACTATGTAGAGATAATATTATGTATTGTTGTCACTTATTGCAATACGGACTTCGTTAAGGTAATCAACGCTGTTACACTTTTATAAATATCTTCATACTCTATAAATTCCATTTCGGCTTAGTAAATTTATCCTTTGCACAATTATCGTTTCAGAATCTCTAAATATTAAATTTACTATTTTTGCTCATGGACTTCATGTTATATAAACTTAGTATTTTTGGAATATTAAGGTAATGGTAAAGCTTAAATCTTTGCTCGGTTAGAGTAAAACCGTATTTTCAACTTTAAAATTATTCATTCCATTGGTGATATTTAGTCACTGAGTTTTCACGTAATTTCTGCATATCCGCATCACGGATCTCTTTCAAGCCCTTTTTATATCGACAGTTTGGTCGTTTGAGTCGTTAGCCGGCTCCACATATTTTAATATCATGTAGAGTTTAATCATCTCGTTATTTGTTAGTAGATTATTTACTATTGTTGATACAATTTAGTTTATCGACTGTTAGTTTGAGATAGGGCCGCAAGACGGCGCGATAACTATATAGTCATTGTTTTGGAAAATGTTGTACCTTATTTACGTTCGCACGTAGTTAGGCTTGAGATCACCTAAAGGTGCTAAATACTAATTAAATGTTTGTTTATCCTTTGATTTGTCAGATGCCTCCAGATGAAAAGAAGGGCCAGTAACGAGTTAATATGCTATTATGAACTTTAGAGTTTTAGGTAGTTAAACTTACCTCCACTTGGCTTGTGTTTCTTTAGAATCTTTGGATCACAAGTTAAATTTGTGTGCCAGTCACTTGATGGCCTCATTATTAAATTAAATTTCCACATGTTTGTGATTGATTACAAATTATGTCCTGTTCAGATTTAGGAGGCCGATAAAATGATGAAGCCATATCATATCTTACGTCGCAAATTAAGAGCCGCTATAAAGGGCATTTTTATTGATATATACTTTTAGAAGCGTATCCTTTATCAATTATTCATATCAAAATAAAGCGCGTGTGATACTGTTTGATTTTGCCAGTATATTGAATCATTACTGACTTAGGATAAATAGAGATAGTTTGTAAAGTCAGTTTAGAATTTGTAATATCGAATATTTTGAACCACCATTTATGGGCGAGAGAAGACATTTTAGTGAATTTTATACATTAATTGTCTAATGTTGTGACTGATGCAAAACAGTCAAGGTAACTAGCAGCACTCAAGGTTACTTGAACACAATGTCTGTCATATAATAAAATTTAGCTTTGGCCATAACTATTTCTAAATTTCATAAACCTTTGTATACTTATTAGCTCAGGTCCTATCTCTCGAATGTTGTTTTTAAATAAATCTCGTGTTTCGTACGACCACTAATGTCACCTTACACATCTAAGCTGTTCCACTCGTCTCATTGAGTTGTATATGTTTTGTTATTTAAATAAAAACTCTCTTGTTAGCTCCTTGACATTATTTATGAGTGGGGATGGGGGTTTCACATCCTCTTGTTCTAACTTTGTGGTCCATCCCTTTTCACTACACTCCCTGTTTTTGATCGGGTGTACATATTTAATTCTAATGTTTGTCTTATCACTAAATGTTAATTAAACCTCACTTCCCTATTGTTATAATTTTGGGACTACTTAAGGTCGTGGTTTACTCTATAGGACTCTATTGGAGCAAAGTGGACCAGGACTCTCATTTTAAACACTACTGACTCGATAAAACTAAATGATAGATGTTGGGAGCCACCTCCTTCGGAAATCCAAATGCTCCGAATGCAGTGAATGCAGTATACTAAATAAATACGATTCCCAGTGGTGGCTCGTAGTTAAAATTAGTGGGGATGTTGCTCCAGAAAAATTTTAGCCTTTGTTTTAAAATTGTGTAAAAGGAAAAAAACATGTATACAGAACATTTATTCAGGAACTTGATAAAATTTTAACATTTTTTATACTTACTTTAACTTAAATTGTTACAGTTCAAGCTTGATCTATTCATTTAAAAATGAAGTTCATGCTTCCTGTTTTAATTTGCGCAAAGAGTTCAATAATTTTCTCCTTGATCTCTGGATAACAATTGAGGAAATTTTTCTACATTGAAAGTACTGCAAGCGCATTTAGTCTTTCCGAATTCATAGTGCTTCTTAAAAAAGTTCTTATTCTTTTCAATGTTGAAAAGCAGTGCTCTGCCTTTCATGTAGTCATGGGAATTGTCAAGAAGATTTTTATAAGTTTCGTAATTTCACTAAAAACATCGTCTAGGTTATTCTACGTGATAAATTTCAGCAGCTCATTTAATTTGAAATATTCATTAATATCAGTCCTACAATAGAATACTTTTAGTTCAGTTTCATGATATTTTTTTGTCAATCATGGGATATGCTTCAGTGGTCAGTACTATCTTTTTTGTGGGAGGTTCATTCTTATATCTAGTGAAGCAATTCTTGTTGAACAATTTAGCAGCTACTTAGTGTTTAGTGGAACAATATCTCTCCATTATATCAACACATATAAAGTCACACACTTCCTTAGCTTCTGCCATAAGTGTCTTTGAAGGATTCTCACAGTACTTTGAGTTCCTCAATTCTAAAATAGCAGTTTTGAAATTTGTTATATATTCATTAACTTTAAACACACTAATTTTTCGAGATTGCATTTGGTTGTAAATTATTACATGAGGCATAATCTGATGAAAAAGCTCTAACCAAAATTTGAAATTATCATCATTCAGGTATTTTAAAATTCCTGTTACTTCTTCTCATTCTGAATGGTCTTAGAAACACCTTTGAAGACTGCACTGGTTTCTAAGTGATTCTTCAAATCTGAATCTAATTTAGATGACAAATTCACTAATCCTTTAAATACCCATGCATTTACTGAATCATCTTTTTCATTATTTCCACGTAAGAGAGTTTATAATTTTCCACAAAAGTAAATGGAGTAAGTTATTTTGGACAAAATTTCACAGTTCTTTTTAACTTTTATATTATGCTCATTGATTGAAAGTCTGCCTCATTAAGTTTCACCTTAATACTTCCGGCTCCTAAAAGTGACAGTGAAACAACATTATCAACGTGCTTCTTTGACTTCTCATGCTTTTCAGTTTTTTCTTTCATTTTGTTTATATTTCTAAAACCATCTTTATTCCACAGTACATCACCACCAAACAGCAAACACGGGAAGCAAAACAGTGAATTTTTTATTTCACAACAGCAAAACCAACTTTTCTGTTGGTACCATTCAGAATTAAAGCTACAAATATATGTCTTGTGGTTGCTTTTGCCCGGCTGAGATATTAGAATATCAGGTGTTGAACGACCTCTTTTCTTAACTGTAACATTCTCATGAAGAGTTAACTGTTAAAACTTAAGCTGCTGAAGTTCACTTACAGTCACAGAACTTATTTCTTGGGGATGCAAGGCCACGACAAAGTTTCCTGTTAAATAAAAGAACCGAAAAAAAATTAATCAAATAGAATAGCTGGAAGCAGAATAATAATCTAATTCTACACTCTTCTACACTTTGTCACATTCAAGAATATGGTACACGGTTTTTAAGCACAACACACGCTAAGTAAAAAAAACTTCCTTCCACCATCACGCCAGAGCCGGAACTGCGAGAGCAACAGTGCTCTCTCTACCTGGCAGTACTGCCTTCCTCCCTACCCCCTCCTATGTGCGTATGCGCACAACAGTCAAACATCACGTCGCTGGCACTGTGAATCTCACAGTTCCATACAAAGATTTTTGTATCTGTTTCATAAACTTGGGGATGGTTACTAAAGTACTGACATTTAACTTAGGAATATATACTATACTACAAAAATAAAGAAATAATTAAAGAACAAAGGAATCATTATATAAAAAATGTTATCAATAATATCAAGGAGAAATAGAGGGTGCTGCAGTTCCGCATCGCCTATACACGAGCCGCCACTGACGATTCATGTGGTCCATCCGATGAGGGAAAATGAACGCTTACCTAAACTCACATTAAAAGCGCTCCTAAAAATCCCAAAGTGGAAAAAAAATGCGCAAATAATAGTTTCAATACATTATATATCCCCTTAAAATAAATTTCTGGACACACCATTGTGCTTCTAAAGTTTTAGATACAGTGATGGTTATTCTTCCTAACATTGTGTGTCTTTAGAATTGATTTAAAAAATGGTTTTGATTTTTTTAAATAACAGGCATTTTCTCTTAGTTGAAATAAGGGTTTCTACACAGATCACAATATACTTCTAAACAAACTGTTTACAGATATAAAATACATTTAATACCTCGCCTTCAGCTCTAGGTAGTGGTGTTATTCTATAATTTGTGTGGGTCAATGAAATTTTGGATCCAACAGTCAAGATTTGTGTGAAATTAATGCACCTGTGGGCTCCCGCTGGGCCCTATACGAGTATTTATACTTTTATTTTTCGTCGGCGCTTAATTGAAATAAATTATACTGTACCATTTGGTAGATTTAATTTTCAACCATCGATAATTTCTGGCGGTCGTGAAGCAAATTAGACAGTTAATATATGATTATCATTGGGATTCCCCCCCCCCCACCACCACG
>CABFVX010004654.1:17485-42033 GCA_902151425.1 Timema shepardi | reverse complement strand
TCTCTCCCTTAGCCCCCCCCCCCTGCACCCCCACCACGGGGTTCGGTGTTATTGATTGCAATCTTTCCCATCCCTACTTCCCTACCCTCCTTCAAGCTAATTCTCTCTCTCTCTCTCTCTGTTAAATCTCGTTCCTCTTTCTCTTTAGCCTACTGTCTATTTCCTTCTGCTTCCTAATCTAGCCCCGCAATCCTCTCTTTCCAAGGTCCCACCACCCCGGATTCTCCTTCTCGCGGGGATTACCCTCCTTCTCCTTTCACTATTATCCTGGATATTTCACTACCTCTCTCTCCTTCTTTTCAATACACATACCTTTCTCTCTTTGTGAAGCCAGGACAGAACACATCCCGACAGATTACTCTGTCCGACTGTCTCTGAACGCCAGTCTTTTCGTTTCACTGCAGTTCTGTGCCTCTCTTTCTTTCTTACTGTCATTTTCTGTGATTCCTCTCTCTCTCTCTCTCTCTCTCTCTCTCTCTCTCTCGCTTACTTTCTCCTGCACACACGTCCACATTATCTCTTTGTGGCCGCAGCTCGTAAAATTTAATTGCTTAGCCGGTTAGTTATGGAGAGACCGGACGCACTGACGAAGCGAAAGGGCTCATTTTTATTTTATTTTGTACAGGAGGGAGGGAACCGTCCCCTGATACGCCTTATCACTGTTTTAAACACCTCGGTAACAATAATTCATCAGGTTTATATGAGCTTGATCGGGGACTGTCAGCGCCCTAGGAAGGGCAAGTAAGCTACCTCCGTTCTTTGGAAGAGTTATAGTGTGTGTGTGTGTGTGTGTGTTTTTATTAACAATCTACTTGTGAGAATAGTGGCTAAGTTGTCCACGGTGCTATCTTCGTACTATATTTGTTCAAAGTAGACCATAAAGTGTTTTTTTTTTAAATTATTGGTTGGGTACACTGATCAGGTGGAGAGCCCCGTGTTATTTCTCTTCGCGTAAATGTGGGTGCGCTTCCTTTTAAAAACTGCTTCATCTCTTACCCATTGGATTATTCCATTATCAATTCCTTGTGTTAAACGCACTAGTTAAGAAATTTCAAACGCATTTATTTCTAAAGTCAGGAAACACTAAGTCCCTCATCGATGGTCGCAGGTTCTAAGGGTTTTTTTCCAGCAACTCGACTGGATGGCCGAAGGTGGGGAGGTCGGGGTTTGAACCCCCCCAACCATGTTTAGTGAGCATAGGTTTCCCAAAATTGTTTTCCCCTTTTCTCTCTTAGCAAATGTTGGTACATCTCCTCTAAATTCTACCTTCTTCATGTAAATATGTGGTGGAGCTGGGGAGTTTACCACTCCCCAATCCCTTCTCCTCCAAACCCATTTATTTTGTACTTATATTTCTCATTATTTTGGTATACAATGTGAAAATACAGTGGAAGTCTCTTAGAAAGAACCATATCTGACAGTTACAAAAGCTACTCAGAATACTTATAGTATTCATACGTCAACGTATTTGATCTACAACTATCACTTTTGATAGGTAGTAATAATATATATTAAATAATAATAATAATAAAGTAGTAAAAGTTATCAATGTTGACTAAAAATAACATTTTTGTATTTTATAAAAGGTTCTTCATATCAGAATCATAATATATGTGATATGTGTTGGGGGGGGCGGGGGGGGGGCTTCCTACCTCGAGAGGCTTGGCGGAGTCAGAATTTCTCTTGGATGGCGTTCTCCACATGAAAATCATCTACTACGGCGTGTGCATTTTCTTACTTCAGTATAGTTTATTCATCCTATTTCCACGCTAATGTGGATCCATTTCCTCTGAGTTATCCACCTCATCACTATGGTCTCTTAAACTGGTTGCACTCATGCTTCACTTGAAAATTAAGGGTAATTGTTAAGATTAAATTATTTATTTAAAAAAAATGTTGAATTTAACACAAAAAGGAAGTAGACAATTTCATATTAGACAATCTTATAAAAGTTGTGAAGTATTAAAATTATTAAAGCCTAGTGCCAATATACTAAGCCTATCAAACACGCATAAATATATTATATACATTTATTGGTGTTACATTTTAGTACATGTATACTATTAATTAATGACAAATGTTATTAAGCTACGAAGGTGACCTGGTGGTCTAGGGGTAAGGTGTCAGACTTCTGTGCTGGAGGTCCGGGGTTCAATCCTCGGTCCCGGCACAGATTTATCTGATTACCAAACCCTTCCTTCACCTCTGACAAGACATCTTGTGAATGTGGGGAATGCCAGGCCTCCACCGTGGTTCGGATTCCACGTTAAACTGTAGGTCCTTCATTTCATCTCACAATCACCCTACCATTACAAATTAGCGTAAGTGCGTATAACCCGAACGGGTAGTAAGACGCGGTGCTAATAATAATATTATTAAGCTACGAAGAATAAAGTATTTTAACAATTACTTGTTATTGAAACAAATTAATTTGTTTCCTATCAAAATAATGATTCAGGCCAGATCTTATTTTGGTGAGATGAAGGGAAATGCCATGTATACAGCCAGTCGATTTATATACACCCCATATCACCACTGAGGTCTCTGCAGGTCGTATGCGAAAAAGTGGAATATGAATTTTCGTCTGTCTGTCTGTCTGTACCTCCAACTAGAGCCTAAATTATTTAACCAATCAGGCTAAAACTTAATATCTAGGATTTACATAGTGTTGTCCCAAAGGATTTTTGTGATTGGATAACTAACCCTAAAACTAAGGGTAGTTTACTGAAGGGCTAAATGAGAAAAAATTGATTTTCTCAAAACGACTCTAACGGTTTTGATTAAATTTCATTTCAAAACATTTATAAATATTCCAAACAAAATGGCTACTCTCAATATATCGGCAAAATAACTTTAAGGTCTCCGGTCTGACGCGTAAATTAGATTTTTTTTTATCATATCTCCTAAACTTATTATATATGAAATTACTTATCATTACAAATATGTAGATCTATTAATAATACAAATATTTTATTCGAAGCATATTCTTATAAAACCAATAACTGTCAAACTACACGCAAATATCTATATTGACTTTTCAACACTGTAGGTAGAGTATTGCGACCGTAAAAAAATATAACCTTAAATTTTGATGGATGTCGAAGTCTTAATGACCCCCTGAACTATAAAAAATTGTCTTTATAATGCCGTCTGTCTGTGTGTCTGTTTAAACATAAAATTAAAAGTAGTTTAATAAAGGGCAAAAAGAAAAAAAAATCTATTTTCTCAAAATCGGCCCTAACGATTATGATTAAAATTCTTATCTAGGAGTTGATTAAGATTATAAATAAACTGACTATTTTCATTTTCCCATGAAATTGAATTTAAGGGTACTTCACAGAAACTGAAACTTCCGTATCTCTGCAAATATTTGAGATACTAAATAACTTATCATTGCAAAATTGTAGTACTATTAAAAATAAAAAACTTTTATATGGAATATATTTTTATAAATCCAACAGTTTCTG
The DNA here is from genome assembly GCA_902151425.1 of Timema shepardi. Classification (NCBI taxonomy): domain Eukaryota; kingdom Metazoa; phylum Arthropoda; class Insecta; order Phasmatodea; family Timematidae; genus Timema; species Timema shepardi. Next base: position 38,566 of record CABFVX010004654.1, on the reverse strand, counting down.
AGATATTGGCAAATATAGTGATACAATTTTGTGAGCTTTAGTTGTAAAGAGACACTACTTAGGTTTTAGCGCAATAATTCTCCAATACCATAGAGTAATTAAATATAAGTCTCTCAAAAAGTAAATGGTATTTTTCCTTAAACCTCTTTGGGAAAATGTTTGCACAACAATGAATAATCTCCTTCATTTTAGACTCAATAGTCAATATTTACATTTTTCATTGGTCAAAATGATTGTAAATGAGGAATGTAATAGCAATGCGATGACATTAAGATGTGCAACACCTAATAAAATGTCGAAAATTTTAATCGGAAGTCAAAATTTAATACAAAGTCTTGACCCTTGTGGATCCAATATTGATCTTTTTTATCGGACCAAATATACAAATAAGTACATTAATTCTTTAAAAATAAAATTATAAAATTTAAAACCGGGACTTAGAAAATGTTTTACCAAAGTTTAGTGCTTATTTATGTTTGGGTTTGCTAGTGTACATTATTTCATTGCGCATATATTACGAGTTTTGAGTAAATATCTCCATTTTTAAACAATAGAGAGATAAAGTCCGCGCCGAGTTCCGTTTTTTATAGCTTTATAGGCCAAAGAAGAATAATAATGTTATTTACAATTGATCAGAATTTTAACAAGTCAGAGGAATTTAACCATGTATTCACTGCGTCTTAATACTACCCGTTCGGGTTATACACTTATGTACTAATTACGGCATTGGTTTTAAGGATTAGAAGGGTATTACTTAGTGTAAGTGTACCCACATTTTCGTGGAGGGAGAGGGAGAAACCATACATTAATTCAAATATAATGTCTCGCCTGAAATTCCCTCATGCCTTAAAGTTGTAAAAACCCTGTTCTAGGCTACCTTAACGTTAAACAAGGACTTAAAAAAAAAGGCTGAGGTCTGGGATGGTTCGGGCCCCTTGTAAATTCAGGGCCCACTCATAATTGGGGCTCCATATACAGGTACAAATATTTTCAATAAGTTATAGGTTTTAAAAAAAATAACTACTCATTTTATATGACATTATACAAATATTAATTAATTACGTTTTAATATCCCCTTAAAATATGTATTGTTTAAAAGCCTCATGGTTTTGATCGCATTTCAAATAAAAGATTGTTTTTGGTACATCCAATCCAAATAGTATCGGAGAACAGAGACTGTTTCCTGGAATGAAACACGTTAGTGGGTTTGACCAAAGTAGACAAATAAGTTTGTTGTCACCAGGACTATTGATGAATACACACATGTTTCCCCCTCTCCCTGGCATATTTTATCTATATTAATATAATTAAGAGTTTGTGTGTGTCTGCAATGTGTATTGTGCGCTATATATCACAAGTAGAGATCTGAAATTTAAAAATGTGTATCCACTGTAAGTAGCTAGGGTGATACCTCGCTGCACTATATTAATATTTATGTAATTATTTTTCTGTCTGTTTGAACCAATGAAAAGCGTTGCTAGGGGTAGCCATGTAAACCTAGGGCAAAGCTGGGTACTTCTACTAGTTATTATATAAAAACAATATTGACGTATCAGGTAAACTTTTAGGTGGGACCAATCATCCACCCTCTAAAAAAAAATATCTCTCTACGCTCTTGGTGCTGAACCTACAAAGATTTAAAAAATGTGAATCACACTGTGAAATCAGGGGAAGCTTCAGATTAACTTTATGTCCTCGCGATTATCAAATTGGCCATTATAAATCGATCTATCAATAATCTAGCTGTAAATCTTGACCGTTCATTAATGGATAGTTTCGGTGTGAAGTAAGATGGATATGGTGCGCGGATTCCGAGGGCTAATTTGGGGTTCGCATGCTTAGAGTACAAAAGCTGTTCAAAAAAACGGGATGGCCAGGAACTGCTTCCATAAATTTTGTATAACGATGAATAAGCACAGACCTTTCACTCTCACAAGACAGAGAAATTCATCAAATACGTTTCAAATAGGGGATTCGACCTATGCTTTTTGAGTAAAACTGTTTGTTATTGTCCTAGTTCACGTATACTTTATAACCAGGACAAGTCCGTGTATTGTATATATAAGTATAAATATTATCGGTACTTTCCGGAAACGAACCAGAGCTTCCTAGGTTTGTGCTATTTTTAAATAACAGATTAAATTATAATTTGACTTACAGACCAACATAATCTAGCATACCAATAGCTAAGAGAACACACTCAATAATCTTATACCTACACCATTAATACTTGTATATTTTTTAGTTTTTTCGTCGCCTCTCACTAACCAACCGGACTGTATGCATATATTTATTCGAATGGGTAAGGATTAATAAAGTAGAGAGGAACTATACCTGCATTTACCTGGATGAAGAGTGGGGCAACATTTAGGGAAGAACACCCTCAGTACAACTGTTTGGGATTCGAACCCCAACCACTCCACAACCATCAAACCAAACTACACCCAATAAGTATCATTGCTGAGGGAAAAGCAGGCCACATGGATAACAGCTGTATCTTCTCTCTCTCTCTCTCTCTCTCTCTCTCTCTCTTTCTTGGTTAACTGTTGCCAAATCTCCTCACTTTCAATTATGTCGGAAGGTGGTGTGGTGTGGTGTGGTGTGGTGTGGTGTGGTGTGGTGTGGTGTGGTGTGGTGTGGTAAGAAGGCACTACTAGCAACCTCGACGAACCAGCGTTGTGAAATTTGTCTTATATTTGAGGTAGATTGATCACATGAAAAACAGAAAATGACATCGCTGTTTTCCCAATAGTAGCTATGCAGTTCCCTCAGAGATGATATTCAGTGTATACCTAATCTACGGTGAGAGTGTAGGTAAGTGACAGCAATCAGAAGTTTTTTATTACAAACATCGGCTGAAAGCAGCTAACGCCAACCTATTTATAAATAATTTGTATTTTCTCAGTAATTCTGAATTATCAATAAAAAGTGTTATCAAATATTTTAATAATATTTTCAGCCAATGATTGCAATAAATAATATTCTGCTAGCTATCACTTACCTACACCCCTACCGTGGATGGACTGGATGAGCCTTACATATAAGGGTGCTGTATGATAGAGCCCTGATACGCATCGACGTTTATATGGACTTCTCGATTGGTCCTTGAGGAAGGAAGACGTGCTCTACGACCTCGGTGATCAATACGACGAGACTCCAGCAAATTGTTGGACAAACGACGTACGCCTTGCGGGAAAACCCAAACTAGGTCCTCCACACAAGTACTAAATTCGGGACGGACGTATCGGTGAAGAGCGAGCTACAGCGGGAAACCTAACGGTACCAACAAGCTGCAGTAAGCCGTAAAGCGTAACCGGCTGCGAAACAATACCTCGTAGTCGGAGTCCGTCCTTGGACATCATACAACACATCCCAAAGCCCGCTCACACTGCACAGAGGGGGGGGGGAAACTAGCCCCTCCACACTAGGTGGCCCTTTTCAGGGCAACCAAGTGGACTCCCAGACTAGCAACCCCAGGAAACCTCAAACCGATGACGACACTATTTACTCCTCTACAGATGCCTCGGATATGGAAACCGACATTGATGGCCAAAGGACATTTACCCTTGTGGACAAAACAGGCAGGAAAAGGAGGTATCGTCCCTCCAGAAGGCAAAACTCCCAAGCTAAGAAAATCACCACCACTGCTAACAGGTTTGAACCCCTGAAAAAAGCAGCTGACACTATGGAAATAAATGACGCTACTACCACCACCACATCCCAAACACAGACCAAACGGTTCTCACCAATAGTGACGCTAGGAACACACAATTACAAAAAAAACATAGAACTCATTAAATCCATCAACAGTGATATCAAGATTATATACATAAAGGATTCATACAAATAGCAAAACCGATTACGACCTGGTACAACACTGGCTCAGAGACTTAAAACAAGAGTTCCACACCTTCACACTTCCTAGGGACAAACCGGTTAAGGTGATCATCAAGGGACTTCCCCCAAACATGGCCACTGAGGACCTGGAACTAAGTGAAATGGGTTTCCCCGTGACTGACGTGAGACAGTTCACCAGGAAAATTTCTCCAGACAACACACCGCAGACAGTTACGCTTCTACCCACGTTCCAAGCTACTTTGTCCAAAAACTCGGACATCAACACCATCTACCAGCTCAAATACATTAACCACACCAGGGTAAAAGTAGATCCATATATCCCACCACTCAACACAGTTGTCCAGTGTCATAAGTGTCAAAGATACGGACACACAAAGAACAACTGTGAAAACAATCCCAGGTGCGTAAAATGCTTAAAGCAGCACATTACCAAAGACTGCCCCAAAATGGACACTACCACACCAGCCCGTTGTGTTAACTGTATGGGAAGCCACACGGTGAACTACAGTAAATTCCCGGTGTACGTAAACCTACTTGAAAAAAAGAAACTTTCACTGGTAGCTAGTTCTAACAATCAAGCCACGACCCGACCCGCACCCCCACCCCCGGCAGCACCTACCGGCACTCAGAATTACCCTCCAGTGTGGCCAAGACCCATCCCAAACCCACCAATAGGGCAACAGCCAATACCAGAGGTGGCCCGGATCCACCGATCCTACGCCCAAGCAGTTCAGGGACAGCACACACACACACGGTCCCACACAACAGGAAAACGCATCAGGTTCAGACATCAACGATCTTATTAAGTTTCTCAAAGAATTAAATTTCATGAAAATAATCACACATTTCAAACCTTACCTCAATAGACTTAGGCAGGCAACAGACTCAACGGAAAAGATGGTCATCATGATCGAGGGAGTGACTGAATACTTTCTGACCCAAGATGACTAGAAAGGACAAGACTTGTACTAAAGACACATTACGCGTTTTTATATGGAACGCGAACGGGATACTCACGCAAGCAAAATAACTAGAGGAACTTTTCAAAACATACGGGATAGATATAGGTCTAATAAACGAAACCCATCTAAATCAGAACAAGAGACTTAACTTCTACGGTTACGAAATCTACAGAACCGACAGGCCCAATGGAAGGGGAAAGGAACAGCAATATTCATTAAGAGCAATATACCGCACTACCAACACAATTTTCAATACTTACAAAATATAGAATCAACTGCAGTCAAAGTTAATACAAAGAGCGGGAGTGTCTTGTTCGCGGCCTTATACAAACCACCGACTAAAAACATACTACAACAAGACCTAAATGAACTTACTGACTTTGACAAACTGTTTTTAGCAGGGGACATGAATAGTAAACACACAAACTGGAATAGTAGACTAATAAACATGGATGGGTGCGCACTAAACGATCACGCAGACACTAAGGGTTACACAATTGTTGGTCCTGGCGAACCAACATTCTACCCCTCCAACCCACTACACAGACCCGACGTAATAGACGTGATCTTAAACAATTTAGGGGTGTAGTCAGAAGAGCTCACTGTTCTTAAGGAACTGGACTCTGACCATAACCCTATATTGTGTGATATCACAACAAACACTACGATAGATATAAAGGGACTCAAAAAAACCAAAACCACAAGCGACTGGGAAGGGTTCATAAACACACTAAACGAAACACTACCCGATAATATCAATATGACGACCACGGAAGAAGCAGACACCCCCCTCCAGCTTTTTACAACCACAGTACAAGAAGCATACAGAAACAACACCAAAATATAACAGGAAAACCATGACTTGCGAAGCCAGAAGCCAGACCTTGACTTTTTTTTCGCTCAGAAAAGGGAGGCAAGACGAGACTGGCAGACGTATAGGACACCGCAACACAGAGCAGCCTACAACAGACTTACAGCGCTAGTGAGACGCAGAGTAAAAACAATCAAACTGGAATACTTACATAACAGATGCCGCCTTGGACCCCAGTAAAATCTGGAAAGTAACAAAACAATTAAAATCAACAAATAAACAGTCAGTACCGGCAACACACGGGGAGCATGGTATGGCATACACAAGCTCAGAGAAAGCGGAAGCCATAGCAGTGACACTAGAGAAGCAATTTACACCAAATCCCAAAAGACCCAGATTTTGTCAGGGATGCACAGATAACAGTAAGGGAATACCTATTTAGACCAATAGTGTCGCGGGTGGACACAATAACAGTTGACGAATTATAAAGCACAGTGAAAAACCTGCCAAAAAACAAATCGCCAGGCCACGACAGACCTATAAACGAAACCATACAAAAACTACCACCAAGGGCACTACTCACCCTACTAGCAATATACAACGCACTACTTACATTTTGTCACTTCCCAGACGCATGGAAACTGGCGAGAGTAATAACGCTTCCTAAACCAGGAAAGGACCCAATGTTTCCTCAAAACAGAAGGCCAATTAGTCTCCTCACTACCTTGAGCAAAATCTTTGAGAAATTAGTTTTAAACCCGGTAAATGACTTTAGCGATAGAAAAGAAATCATCCCAAACTTGCAATTCGGTTTCAGACAAAAACATTCAACTATCTACCCTGTACTAAATCTAATAGAAGACGCCACAGAAGCTTTTACAGAAAAAAACACACACAATAGCAATATTCCTAGATGTAGAAATAGCATTCGATAGAGTCTGCCACATAGGATTAATTCTAAAATTAATCAAATTTAACTACCCGCAATGGATCATTCACATTATCGCAAGTTTCCTTGCTCGAATAAAATTCCAAGTGATCATGGACGGTACAAAATCACCAGTTCACAACATAAGGGTAGGGGTGCCTCAGGGATCAACACTTGCGCCACACCTCTATAATATATACATCGCAGACATACCGACGCATCCCCCAATAAAAGTCAGAGATTTTGCCGACGACACCATGCTATACACCACCTGCAAAAACATAAACTACGCCAGTCTAGCAATGCAGAGATACTTAGTGAATCTGCAAGACTGTCTTACAAAATGGAGGATTATAGTAAACCCTACAAAATCGTCAGCCCTAATCATAAGCCGAGGAAACAAGCAACTGCCCGCACCTCTCACTCTATTTGACACAGAAATACCAGTAAACAAAGAAACAAAATACCTAGGCATAACAATAGATTCGAAACTAACCTGGAGAAGCCATATTGATAACACGAACAAAACCATGGGAAGATATATTCAATTGTACTCACTATTTAAAAGTAGGGAAATAAATATCCACACAAAAATAATCTTATACAAATCAATGATACAGCCTATAATAATGTATAACTGCGCGGCGTGGAGCTACGGAGCAACAAATATAACGAAACGGCTACAAACCACACGAAACAAAATACTCAGAACTATCACGGGGGCACCCTGGCGCACAAGAACCACAGACCTACACGCACTGACCAACTGCAGACAGCTACAGGAAATTTACAAAGACCGCAACAAAAGACTGTACGAACAGACAGGTGTGCACACGAACGAAATAGTCAGGGACTTAGGACGCTACGACCCCACAGAGGATAGGTATTACCAACGACCGAGACTGGCTTAGTATAGGCTTAGTTAGATATAGTTATATATATTAAAAAAATCCCAGAAGGAAAAAAAAACTCAAATCAAAAAAATATATAAAACAGTTTTAAAAAGATGCTAGATGGGCATTCCTAGTTAGGAAAAAAAATTATATATATATATACATATATAATACCAAAAAAATAACTCTGGATGTAAATTTCTAGATTGTAAAAATAAATAAATAATAATTATTACTAATAAAATTAAATTAATAACCCCTACAGTAGATATAAGAAATTAATCCAGTCAGGTAGTGGAGCCGTTACTCTTTCATCTAAGACCGAATCATCTAGCATAATTCACTAATTTAATTCCATTACTACCTTAGTCACGGCCGGACTCCACCGGGACAACCGACTAGGTTCTCTACGAGTCAGAGGATAATCCTGGCGCCGCTGTCGGCCCCAGATGGGGAATGGAAATGTATCCATCCTCACCAAACCAAATCCCCAAGAAAGTAAAAATCCTTCCGATCCTTTTCCCGGAAATCGACTCACCAAATCACTCACAAATCACAATCATACCTTAAACACACCTCCCCACATCCCAAGAAAAGAAAATCCTCCCCAATTCCCGAGACCCAACACAATCATTCACAATCAAAGATTCCACCTCACAGGAACATTTACTAATACACTTGTAATTCTTTTACAGCCTGATAATTTACTAATACTTGTAATTCTCTTACAGCCTCATTTCATCTGTCTCATTTCATAGGTATCTAATTTCATTCGCGAGGTTAAGAGTCACGACAGTGACTCGGTACTCATACAATAAATCAGCCCTTTCGCAGATGCCCTAGCTTGGCATGACAGTCAAGGTAGATATTCTGAGTCGGGCAACAGCCAAACGGCAGCCCTGAGACGCTTTGCAGACGCTTAGAAATCTCAAGTTATTTATGTAGTGGCTTGGTATTTTTTAATATTGTTTTAACCAAAGGGAAGGCGAAAGTTATGATCATTTAAAATATTGCACATTTTAAGTTTAAATTGTTTTTAAAACTTTGTGATATCTTAATAAGACCTTATATAACAATCCAACGTTATTTAAAAAAAAAATATGTTATGACAAAACATGACTTTATTTGATCTAGGAAGGACAGATATGGGTTTCTAACTTTTTGCTTTAATCTCAGAAATAACGATTCGCTTTGGGGTCACGTAGTATAACGCGCTACTTTCGTAGTAGACTAGACTGCCAATGATGGGGAGGTCGAGGTTCCAATATAGGTCGGGTGTACTGAGAGTGATTTTCCCATTATGGTTTTCCACTCTATTGCCACGCAAATGCGAGTATACTTCCTCTAAATATGATTTTCTAGCCCTTAAAACTATTAACGTAATTAGTACAACAAAAGCGTATAAGCTAAACAGGCAGTAAGAGGTGATACTAAAAAAAAAATCTCTTAAGTAGGCCCTACAAAATTTTTGCCTAAATCATTGTAGAATTTGTATTGTTTTTTAACTTTAAACTCAAAATTTTAACTTTTTAACTCGTCATAAATCTGCTTATAATTTTCACCTACATTTTGTGGAAAATAATATTTAAAAATATCAAACGACTTCTCAAATAATGAGGGAGATTTGAACGTGTGCAACCGTCTCAATGCTCTACAATACAACCCTCTTAATAGACGTATTTGCTCCCTAATGTGGATACTTGTTTATTAGGATTAAAGATGAAGCCATACTTAAACAATATATATTCATAAGCCATGCCCACCGTGTTTCCTTTCACAGTATATACATACATAAAGTATGTAATGCCAGTACAGACTATCAACATCTCACGGCTGATTAACAGGAAAATTTTGTACAAGATTACTTTCGAAACTGAAAACGTATCAAAGTGCAGTTTTTAGCATTTCTCACTTGGCAACAGAGAAATTGGGATCAATTAAGTGTGTCCAATTTTTTAATATTTTCTTATATGTTTTATTTTTAATACGGTAAAACAGTTTAATTAATCTCAATATCATTAGGGGTTTTAAAAGAAGAATGCAGAAAACCATACCACAATGAGATGACTGGTTCGAACTGAGCTTAGCCAAGTGTTATTCATGAGGTGAAACGAGTTATTTGAACTATCTTACTCATTAGAAGACAGTGGAAAATAAAATGATATAGAATTTTAAACTAATACTGTGATCACGATCTGCTTAACATTAACGTAACGTAAGGATGACGTCAAGTAAAGAGTTCTCTCAAAGTCGACGAAAAGAAAAGGTTTACCAGTAGAGAACTTTCACGTGGCATTACGTGAAAGGTACCACGTGTTCCTGCCAGCCAATTAATTTTCGATAAACGTCCATTGTTTGTTTATGGTGCGGGTGGTATCTTATTAAATTTTTATGTTATAAATCCAATAAGTTTTTATTGAAAGTACTTCAAGGATTATCCTTCATAGCTGCTTGAGTTCCATTTTTTTGTGCTACTTATTTTAAAATATTTCAAATTCCTGGGCTGTATTCTGCTCGCGTCTTTAGTTTATGACCCTCATTGGAGGACAAACTGTCTTACTAAGGCGTCACCCGCCTCGGTGGCGTAGTTGGCTAACGCGCTTGTCGTGTTGAGCTCGACTGTTGAGTGACGGGGAGATCGAGGTTCGAATCTCGGTTGGGTGAACTGGGGGTGGTTTTCCCTAAATGGTTTTCCACTCTCCCTCCACGCAAATTTGGGTTCACTTCCTCTAATTAAACCTTCCGAATTCCTAATCCATTAGAGTAATTAGTACTTAAAGCATACAACCCGAACGGATAGTAAGACGCGGTGCTAAATATTATTATTATTATTATTATTATTATTATTATTATTATTACTAAGGCGTCAACATCGTCTGGTCTGGTTTGTCAGTGACCGGGAGATCAGAGTTTGAATCTAGGTTGGGTGTGTTGGGGGGTGATTTTGATTTATTTCACACAAAAGGGCGCACATTTCTTCTAAACTATACCTTCCTCCTCCCTACCCCATTAGTATAAATATAAGAACAGCCTGGATGGGTGGCAAGAATTTGAATATTTAAATTCAGGTTATGTTACTTTAACTTTAAGGGAGTCCCGTTCACACACTAGCTAAGCTTCTATACGTCACGTGAACGTTAAGTTGAATGTGATCCCGGCTAGAGCCACCAGTGGCTTAAGGGGTTAGAAGAGAGGTGGGGGTGAAGGTGCAGTAGCCCCATGACTTCTTTGGTGCTGACTGACAGCTCACAGCTCACTTCTAACAGCCAACATTTAGGTATATACCTAAATTTTGACTGTCATATGTGAGAGCTGCTAAACACATGTTTTTGCAGATCATATGGTTCGGCGTAGGGATACATAATTTGGTCTGGTAACTTTCCAAAGCCATCAGCTGTCAGCTGTGAACTGTCAGTCAGCACCAAAGAAGCCATGGGGTTACTGTATGCTGCATTGGGAATAAAAATACATATGCTCAGTTTATCCGTTCGGGACCAAACTCTCAAACCCCTTGGAATAAAATCAAGCATAACTATCAGATAGATGCTATACCTTATGAGCGATGACGTCTAAACATATGTATCATTCTCGCCTGCGGGTATAGATTGCAGAGCCATATTATAATTTGTTGTAAGTTTGACGTCATCAACGTTCTGTCTCTTTCCCACGCGTTTAACCCCCTTCCTGCCCCCACCGCCTCCCTCCCCTTTCTATTCTAACTGTAATTAACTCTACCCCTCTCCCCCTTACACTAAACATAGCCCTAAATCAGATGTTCCGCACTCTACTAGTACACTCTACAAATCACACAACCCTTCAAATCCACATCAACAGCTGCTAGATTACCATAAATAAATACAGACTGATTCGTCGAGGAAGAAACTTTATGGACTGCTAAAAAAAAATGTACTAAAACAATTTTTATATAATTTAAGGTCAGGTAATGTGATAATGAAGCTGTCACTTTTGATAAATATTATCAATGGGCTACCTATAAAATAATACTAATAAAATAGTAAAAAATATCAATGTTGGGCTAGTAAAAAATTATGTTTGTAGTTTCTAAACATTTCTTCATAAACCCATTTTTAGCGTAACTCCGTAGGTTTAAAACCCTGTAATAGCTTCATAGGTAGAAATATTCCAAAATTGATTAAACTTGTATTACCTGCTTTGGCGGTCACATGGTCTAAGGCGTCACTCTCTCAATAAACCAGACTGCCGATGACAGTAAGATTGTAGTTCGAATCACGTTAGGGTGCTTTTCCTCGAATTGTTATAAATTCTTCCTCAATGCAAATGTGGATACACTTCCTCTAAAATGCAACCTCTACCATCCCTAGCTCACTAGCGTAATTAGTATATTAGTCTATATGCGTATTACCTGAACAGACAGTAAGACGTGGTGCTAAAATAAAGTATATTTTCCTAATCTGTGGATACAAAGTACCCTCCAGACATTTGGGTTGAATTTCTATCGTCTATGACCTTCACAACAAATTAATTGTGACTCGTTCCAATCAAAACTGAGCCCCTCTCCCCGCACAACAATATTTACACATTTTGTGAACGTGTTGAAAGACGTACTAGGTATTAAAGCTATTAATTCAAGGTGACCTGGCGGTCTAGGGGTAAGGTGTCAGACTTCTGTGCTGGTGGCCGGAGTTCAGTCCACGGTCCCGGAACAGATTTATCTTATTACCAAACCCTTCCTCTACCTCTGACAAGACATCTTGTGAATGTGAGGAATGCCAGGTCTCCACCATGGTTTGGATTCCACGTTAAACTGTAGGTCCTTCATTTCATCTCACAATCACCCTACCATTACACATTAGCGTAAGTGCGTAAAACCCGAGCGGGTAGTAAGACGCGGTGCTAATAATAGTATTAATTCAATCCCTGTATTACTTTACTTTTTCTTTGGTTGAAAAGGTAATTTAAATCATTCATCAAACCTTTTGTCGTCCGAATCCAAGCGTGAGTATTCAAATGTTCCATAAGGCAATAGAATAAATGTAAGACGTCACCGATTCTTGATACTGGTCCTTTTTTTTCCTGATTCCAGCGTCATGTGCTGCCAAAAGGTAGGCTCTTGGTTTTTCACTTAAATAACATATGTACAGTAGTCCCATGGCTTCTTTGGTGCTGACTGACAGTTCACAGTTCACAGCTGACAGATGATGGCTTTGAAAAGTTACCAGACAAAATTATGTATCCCTACGCCGAACCAGATGATCTGCAAAAACATGTGTTTAGTAGCTGTCACTTCTGACAGTCAAAATTTCGGTGTATACCTAAATATTGACTGTCAGAAGTCAGGTGTGAGCTGTCAGTCAGCACCAAAGAAGCCAGGGGGCTACTGTATATACCTAAATGTTGGCTTTTAGAAGTCAGCTGTGAGCTGTCAGTCAGCACCAAAGAAGCCATGGGGCTACTGTACATTTGTCAATGAAGCAACCCACCAAATACATTAAAGGCAACGGTAAAAAAAAAAGATAAGTTCTTACCTGATAAAATGACAGTAGGTATAATTCTAGAGAAACATTGCAGTTTGATTTTAATATGGCGGTGCAATGTTCTTGAATCATGGTGAGTATAGATGTTCTAAAAGGATAATAAATTGTGACAAGACAAAGAATCGTTTCTGCACGATATTGTTTATATTATTATTTCTTAAGGTTTGACTTCTATACTCAAGACGTAGAAATATAACGTCATGTTGAAATAAATGTTTGAAATTAAACTAAACTGTTTAAATGAAAATATTGCATTTACTTTCATTTTTATTCTACTTTTTTTTAGCACCACGTCTTACTACCTGTATAGGTTATACGCATATGTACTAATTACGTTAATGAGTTAAGGATTATGAAGGTTGAATTTATAGGAAGTGTAATCATAGTATATATCTATGTAGAAGTACGAGTTAGATTTTGTTTTTATTCACAAAGGATTTTTTATTACTCTTTACGTGACTCACTTTTGTAAGCTAAATATAAAAATGGGTTGCGTGTAAAAACAAGCTTCGAGGAAAGTACGTTTTTAAAGTTGTTTTTTAATCTAGGATTTACTTTACTCTATATGACTAAAAATCTTTGTTATGACTTCTTTTTTAAATTCTACAAGGACGAGCCACTTACTAGAGCAAAAATAATTTTCATTTCGTTCTAAATTGGGACAAATAAATTGGCTAAAAAAATTACTATTTTATATTTTTTTTATTAATTCGTTTAATACAGGTGTGTTTTACTCGCAAATACGATAATACATTCAACAAGAGTCATTAACTAATTTATTTATTTCCATAACGTCTTATTACCGGTACAGACTGAACGTATTTTAACTACGCTAATGGGCTAGGGATGAAAAGTTGTAACTTTGAGGAAATTTATCCAATTAGAGAGAGAACGTGGTAAATCAGATGGACAAACACCCTCAGTACATTCTGCCTTGATTTAAACCCCGACCGTCCCTTCATAAAAAAAAACCCAACTCTATGAGCCTGACGTTTATAGTCCACTGATGAGGGTATGAAAATTTAGCTAAAGGTGAATTCCAAGTATTCGTCAGGAGAGAGGGTAGAAAATCACACTATGAAAAATTATAGCAGCTGAGAATGGGTAAGTAATTCGAAATATTTAGTAACTTGGAGATTTGATATGTGTATAGGCCCAATAGTTTTTTAAGTATCATTTTATTTTAAATGTACCAAACAAATTTTATTAATTAGCCAACTAAAAAAATTGCTAAAAACGGGAGGTTTTATTACCATTAACAATAAGTTATAGATTTTTTTTATAAAGTGGTTAAAATGTTAAAAGTTTCTAGTGAATGATTTTAAAGTTAGTACATAACGTTTACATTCTAAACGCACTGATTATATCTTCGCGCGACTTACAAACTAATTTAACTCCAGAACACATCCGCACTTGTTCTGCTTACACAATCAAGGAGGGTGATTTTCAACCTTTTAATCTCAAGTCATGGCACACTGAATAACGTGTTAAAATTGTCACGGTAAGCCATCAGTTTTTAAAGGGGAGATTTCATAATTAATAAAACTAGTGTCAAGATTGTGTTTAAAAGTTCAAAAGCTAGAATTCCAATTATTGTGTTATTTAAAAAAAAATGTTGATAGTTGATTTCAAAATATTAATTTTTATTTTCTCAATTGAGGAGCACATTGAGCGTTTGGGAAAAGCGCTGGTCTGAATCATCAGTCTCTCGCAATAGACTTGCTATCAAGGGGTCGAGGTTCAAATATCGGCTGGGTGTACTTGAAGTAGCTTCCCACGATTTAATGCCGTGGTTTTACCATCTCGAAGGTGACCTGGTGGTCTAGGGGTAAGGTGTCAGACTTCTGTGCTGGCGGCCGGGGTTCAATCCTCGGTTCCTGCATAGATTTATCTGATTACCAAACCCTTCCTTCACCTCTGACAAGACATCTTGTGAGTGTGGGGAATGCCAGGCCTCCACCGTGGTTCGGATTCCACGTTAAACTGTAGGTCCTCCATTTCATCTCACAATCACCCTACCATTACACATTAGCGTAAGTGCGTATAACCCGAACGGGTAGTAAGACGCGGTGCTAATAATAATAATTTACCATCTCCTCTCCACGCAAATGCAGGAACACTTCCTTGAAGAGCCTACATGTAGGATTAAGCCTTTAATACCCATGATTTTAAACGCTATATTTAAAATACAACTCTAGAACAAGTTTCACGGTCGTAAACCTATTCTCATTGAGAAAGAGGAAACCCCAGCTCCACATTTTCGTTAATACGAGGAAACGAGTGCGTGATCTTTAGTTATTTTTATTGTATTTTTTATTTGAGTCTCAATGCACGTTCGAGTATTTTTGAAGCGTATGTCGCCAGCTGTGGCGGATATGTAACCGTCTTCTCAGCTTGGGACACCATGTAGGTGGTGCTATTTTGGCCCGATGAGGTGATGTAATGATAATTATGATGATGATTATGTGATACCATTAGACGTCTTAAACCTAGCTTAAACTCAACCAACCAGACCATGGCAACTATAGGAACATTTCCCCTTCCTGAAACATACCTATGGTGCCAATGGGAATCGATTCCAGGACCTCTAAATTAGAATACACTTAATTAGAGGTTTCATTATATTAAATATATTTTATTATACTTGGTCTTGGGGCATCTGTATGAAGTAATAACCAAACAGGGATAGTCGTACTATTTTGCTGGTTTATCTTAATGTATTTATTAATAGTAATATAAATATAAGTTGTAAATACAATGGGGTGTAATGAGGTGGGCTGGATAGAACTAGCTCAAGATAGGGACAGGGTGTAATGAGGTGGGCTGGATAGAACTAGCTCAAGATAGGGACAGGGTGTAATGAGGTGGGCTGGATAGAACTAGCTCAAGATAGGGACAGGGTGTAATGAGGTGGGCTGGATAGAACTAGCTCAAGATAGGGACAGGGTGTAATGAGGTGGGCTGGATAGAACTAGCTCAAGATAGGGACAGGGTGTAATGAGGTGGGCTGGATAGAACTAGCTCAAGATAGGGACAGGGTGTAATGAGGTGGGCTGGATAGAACTAGCTCAAGATAGGGACAGGGTGTAATGAGGTGGGCTGGATAGAACTAGCTCAAGATAGGGACAGGGTGTAATGAGGTGGGCTGGATAGAACTAGCTCAAGATAGGGACAGGGTGTAATGAGGTGGGCTGGATAGAACTAGCTCAAGATAGGGACAGGGTGTAATGAGGTGGGCTGGATAGAACTAGCTCAAGATAGGGACAGGGTGTAATGAGGTGGGCTGGATAGAACTAGCTCAAGATAGGGACAGGGTGTAATGAGGTGGGCTGGATAGAACTAGCTCAAGATAGGGACAGGGTGTAATGAGGTGGGCTGGATAGAACTAGCTCAAGATAGGGACAGGGTGTAATGAGGTGGGCTGGATAGAACTAGCTCAAGATAGGGACAGGGTGTAATGAGGTGGGCTGGATAGAACTAGCTCAAGATAGGGACAGGGTGTAATGAGGTGGGCTGGATAGAACTAGCTCAAGATAGGGACAGGGTGTAATGAGGTGGGCTGGATGGAACTAGCTCAAGATAAGGACAGGGTTTAATGAGGTGGGCTGGATAAAACTAGCTCAAGATAGGGACAGGGTGTAATGAGGTGGGCTGGATGGAACTAGCTCAAGATAAGGACAGGGTTTAATGAGGTGGGCTGGATAGAACTAGCTCAAGATAGGGATAGGTGGCCTTCATTTCAAGTGTGACAATGAACTTTCGAGTTCCCAATGCAATAGAGTAGTAATAAAGCGTTAAATTGATTCATTTTAATAAAGAGATTATGCTATATTTATATTATTAGCATTTTTATCTCAAAAATTAGGTAAGCCAAGCCAGCCAGCCATTTTATTTTATTTTTAGTAAGACTCTATTTATTTATTCTTTAAATTCCGTTTTATAATTACAAAATCCATCAAAGCTAGTCTCACACCAAACACCTTGAGTTATCTTGCGTGGCTTTTTATTCTTATGGGACAAATTAAAATGGCCATTTAAAAGTTGCCTTTTCCCTAGAGCTATCCATAGCCACAGAAAGAAAGCGAGAAGGATATAGTTAGAGTAACGCCTAGCACTCCAATGAAATAGGACTATCATATCTTAATTTGAATAAACATTCAATACTTAAGTATATACTGTAGCGTTTATTGGAAATAAGCTACGAAAGTGCACGAATAAAAAAGCATGTAAACTCACCTCGGCCCCATTCAGCTGCTTCAACTCACTAATGTTCACCCCGCACAAAAAGCAACACCATGCCACTATGAATTCGGCCGACCAACTAAAAGAGTAAATATGGTGCAAGACTAAACAGTGCATTATGACGAGGTGTGTTGGGAAGAATGTGGCGCGCAGGCGCAAGAATGTGATTTTGTGTTGAAACGTCTAGTCTAGAACAATCTACTAGCTCCTTCAATGTTCCACCATCGTCTAGTTATCCCCTCCCTCTTTTCATTTGTTTTGTGTTTACCGTTGTTCTGTTTACCCCTCTTCCCCCTTTCAGAGTTAGAATAAGTGTATATAATGGTGTAGTCCAGTATGGATGAGCACTCTTGTCAGGATCTTGTCCTCGGACGCACGTAGGTGTCCAAGATGGTTTTAGAAGGTACAAAATTCCTTTTCGGCAAATGTATATAGAAATTCTGTTTGGCAAATTAATGTTTAAATTTCATAAAACTTTACAACTTGAAAGATATTTATGTAGGGATACTTTATTCTTTAGGATACGTCGTCGTAAATAATGTTTCTTCTATTTAGTCGTCTTCGACATGAAGCCCCATCTGGGTTTGCGTGATGTCACAATTGTCTATTTACAAGTCACTGTTTTGAAAGATAAGAAACTTATAGCCCATATGGCATGAGAAGTTTACCTTGTTGTGAGAGAAATGTTAAGTTATCTATGGCCTGCGTGGCAGGAAAATCATTGTTGTCAAAGAAATATTTGTAACTTGTTGCCAATCTGGTATGAAAGTTGTACATTGTTGTCAAAGGAATATCAGTTACGTATTAGGTTTTGCATTGTTGTGAAGGAAATGTCAGTAACCTATAGCCTGCGTGGCAGGAAACTCTTGTATTACCACGATAGAGAAATAGTAGTAAAATATAATCTATCTGGCGTGAAAGTTTTATAAAGGAATGTTAGTAATCTATAGCCTTCGTGGCAGGAAAATAGTGTATTGTCATGGAGGAAATATGAGTAGCACACAGATTTTGATTATAGCCTTTACTACTTGTTGGGAGTAATCGTTTATAATATTACATTGAATGTTAACCAATTTTAGGGTTACTGGTTGTGCCCACGACTATCTTTTTGGTCGTAAGATTCATATTACATATTTATACATATTATTTATACCAAGTTTTTTCTATTGTTCAATATTTAACCTATATCAATAAAATAAAATGTTATTTTCTGACATATTTCTTTATATCAATATTTTATGTCCTTCACTGGATCCCATAGTATATATATTCATATATATATTACAAAATTGTTGAAGTGTGAGTTTCATGGAAACAGAAAATGAATAGACCTGAGTTGGCCTATTTGCTTTTGTTACTATCCTATCGGCTCCTCTGCAATTATTGTTCTCTAATTTATGTTTTGTTTTGTTGTGCATCAGCCTTATTCTTTGGGAAGACTAAGGGCGGTGTTACAATACAAACATTGATTAGTCATGGTAAAATATAATTATATTATGTTATTTTACCATACTACATTTATATATAATAATTGTATATAATATTTTTATTATTTCAAGAATTTAATATCCTATAATTCAAATGCAGCTTTATTTAAATTCAGTTTTAACTTATTTCAATCTAGTGGTTAAATTTTAAATACAAAAACCAATCACTGCATAGGTAGAAAACAATAATATTTAGGAATCAAATAGCCAAAGCCATTATTTATGCGTTTTAGTGAGGATTACTCCATCTATATATATTCTCACTCTGCCTTAAAATATGAGTGAAGAATGACCCTGGACACGGGGTGATTCCTGGATAGTTCAGTGGTTAGAGCATTGGTGTACTAAGCCAAAGGTCCCGGGTTCAATTCTCGTGTTAAGGTTTCAATTTTCAGAAAATAATATTTAGGTTTTACATAAATGGTTGCTCTATATTGAAAATGATTTAGTTTTGGCACAATGATTCTGATAAGAGTATATACCATTCACGGTAGGAATTACTCTCTGAAAGGTCTTTTTTTCCTACCAATATCTTACTATATAATAGATTTCTGGTAGGGAAAAAGGCCTTTCAGAAAACAATTCCTACCGTGAACAGACTTTAATTCACATTTGGGATCCTTATATTATTGTAAAACATAACTTGAGAACAAATAGATACGTGACTTTCTCTTAAATGGTTTGGTTCAACAGGTATACCTCAGTCCAGTTTTCATAGGAAGAGTGTTGCATATTTCATGATTCACTAGTCTTATATGGTTATTTCCCTCCCTATCCTCCCTTACTAAACTGCAGATTTCTTGGAATTAGCCACCCCTCTTCCCTCCTAAGCCCAAGCAAACCCACACACACACGTGTCGTCAACTCCGTCTCAAACAGTGGTCATTGAATTCCAATCTATTATCACAGCTCGGTAAACCTCTCTTGCTCAGTTTCTTTTGGAAATGAACTCACCAAAAACTCTGTAGAAGGTGATTTTAGTGTGCAACTCTTCATAAATGATAAGTTAACGTTCTCTCTGTGTGTTTCTATTTAATATATATAATATGTACTTATTAAACGCGAGTGTTTAGGGGAGCTCCTCTCGCAAATTAATATTAGTTAGAAGACCAACCTCAGATCCAGAATATCAAGACCATCACTCCCAGGTATTCTTGGATCTCCTGTCAAGACAACTCTCAAGGTAGGATCTACACATTACATCTTATTAAACCAAGGTTCAAATCCCTTCTCTGTTTTAGTGTATCTAAAACTGGTCCTCCGGAATTTAATTACTTTTTTGTTACTCTTAATTACATTAAACAGACAGATCGCTCATACAAAGAGCCTTATATGACTAATTAGAAAAGTTACTAGACTTACTTTCACACACACGTCAAGTCATGTTCCCTGCAGCTGTCAATTTCGATATCAACTGTCAATACCTATAAAATAAAACTACTAAATTAACAAAATTGTATCAATTTCATCTCCGAAAAAAAATTCTATAAGACCCTTTCTATGGAAATTGAGTTGCATACCCTAATTTTATCATGAGCGGACAAATCTAACAGCTAAAAAAAAGCTACATTATCTACTTTCACCTCGTTTCGGGGTAGATATACAAATTATATCACCACAAGATTCACAAAATAGCTTAACCTAATACTGCACTCAGCCCTGAAGACTTATTTACTAAATGGATATCAGGATCAACTCTTATTTGGCTAGTAATATCTTAGTTGGTGCGTTAGTCCTGTGGTCGACAACTCCTTATATCTGGCCATACAACAAGGTATACTTAATGTAATACCAGTGCATACAACTTACACCTATTTAGGCATATAAAGGCACAGTATTATGTTACAACAATAATTTTGGTTACAATGTATGTTTTGTGAATTAAATATATTTTTTATTAAATAAAACCATTTAAAAATTGATTCAAACACCAAAAAACAATAATTATGCTAGGACAACGACAAATTAAAATGTGTATATTTGAATTAAGATACCATAACAGTTCTTATAGATAGCTTTAAGGTGCTTTATAAATCTGAGCTCACAATTTAGTAATAAACAGTTAACATATGCTCTAGTATCTGTGCTTAAGAAATAAGTCAATGCTATCTTATGTAATAGTTCACAATAGGTCGTGTACGATGTAATAGTTACTCGATAATTGGTTGTATTTTAATAAGAATTATTGAACAAGGTAAACAGATGCATAATTTTATATTTTGTTTTGTTTTTAGCACCCCATCTCACTACCCGTTCGGGTTATACACCAATGTACTAACTACACTAAGTTGTTAAGGATTAAGGAGGTTGAGTTTAGAGGACGTGTACCCAAATTTTCACGGAGGCTGAGTGAAAAAACATTTAGGGTAAGCCCCCCCCCCCCC
>CABFVX010004654.1:0-11333 GCA_902151425.1 Timema shepardi | reverse complement strand
GTAGGGTGATTGTGAGATGAAATGGAGGACCTACAGTTTAACGTGGAATCCGAACCACGGTGGAGGCCTGGCATTCCTCACATTCACAAGATGTCTTGTCAGAGGTGAAGGAAGGGTTTGGTAATCAGATAAATCTGTGCCGGGACCGAGGATTGAACCCCGGCCGCCAGCACAGAAGTCTGACACCTTACCCCTAGACCGCCAGGTCACCCATTGTTTTTAATCAATGGCATATGTGTCCCGGGACATGACATCCAGGTTCACTCACCTTGTGTGTAGACTATTAGCCTCTCTGGTACACCTGTGAAGTGTGGAGGTTGTCAACGCGTCGTACCCGCAAAGAGATGATAGTTATTATGAAGTTGAGGATTCAGTCTTGAGTTTTAACCTAACATAATACTAACTGACCAAACCATGCTGACCGTTGGGATCATTTCCCTTAAGGTATAGATACCCAAGATTCCAGCTGAGAATAGAACCCGGGACCCCTAGGCTCGTAGCCAGGTGCACTGACCCCTTCACCACGGGACCAGTTAACATTATGGTTATACTTGAAAAGATTAGATTTATTTTGCAAAAAAAAAAAATTATAAAGACAAAAATACTGCCCTTATCTCGTAATCCCTACCATCCAAGTTATATCAAAAGCAATTTGTGAATTTCACAATCAGTGACGAGGCATGCTCGCATCCACTGTTACCAACCAATAAGATACATCTGACAGTTTTTAAAAAAGTTACCAGATCTACTTACACGCACTCATTAGTCAAGTCACGTGATATGAAGCTGTCATTTTTTGATAGAGATTATCAATACATTAAAAATATTACTTATAAAAGTAAAACGTTACCAATGTTGACCGCAAATAAAATTTTATTTTACAAAATGTTCTCCAACTGTACATTTATAATAAAATAAAATATAGTAATAAGTAGTAATATTGGCTGTACCTTTTCTCTCAGTTTTCGGTCGAGGCGGCCGGCCAGGCCTGAGTTTTTCCTTATCTCTGTATTGTTGATTTCCTGAAATACAGTCACGTATCTCTAAATTATTATTATTATTATTAGCACCGCGTCTTACTACCCGTTCGGGTTATACGCACTTACACTAATGTGTAATGGTAGGGTGATTGTGATTGTGAGATGAAATGGAGGACCTACAGTTTAACGTGGGATCCGAACCACGGTGGAGGCCTGGCATTCCCCACATTCACAAGCGTATCTCTAAAGCTCTTGTCTAGTAGCGACACCATATTATATATGTAGTTAACCAAATTCAAATTAGTTTTAATTCGCAGATTTTGACCAAACTTGGTGTTTACAAAATCTACGCAAGCGTCTGTGAATATACTTTTGTTTGTTACGTAGGTCCATGGCCAAAGGAGAATGAAAAGGGAGGGTGGAAGTTTTTTTTTTTTTTACAAACCCCATAATTTCCCTCAGACACAATTTTAATACTACTTTTAAATAAATAAAATTAAAAACAAAGCTATGTCGAAAATTGCCAAACGCGATCATTGCAATGCATTCTCCACACCATTTAACCTGCCATATTGAGTCATACAGTCATACAAGGCATTGTGTGCCGGCTACATCCGGCTATTTTCTCATCCTGTGACGTCTCAAATCATATGGCGTGGACGTGTTCAATTAATAGCCACATTAAGTTTTTTTTAACAACTATGTTAAAGGTATGGTGAGTAAGAGCCGTAATGATAACTCATACCTGTCTCCTTATCATACCCTACGATTACCTAGTACCTTACTTAAGAGATACAGTAGCCCCATGGCTTCTTTGGTGCTGACTGACAGCTTTAAAAAGTTACCAGACAAAATTACGTATCCCTACGCCGAACCAGGTGATCTGCAAAAACACGTGTTTAGCATCTGTCAATTTTGACAGTCAAAATTTAAGTATATACCTATATTTTGACTGTCAGAAATTAGCTGTGAGCTGTCAGTCAGCACCAAAGAAGCCATGGGGCTACTGTAGGTATGGATTATCATTACGGCTCTAAGAGCTCTCCATTACCTCACTCCCCCCCCCCCTACTCCTCTCCTGAAATTTAGTCCTGATAGTATGTGGCTGGTACAAGACATTCTTGGTCTGACAACTAGCAAATGGTTCCTTATTGCAAACATCGACCCCGAAAGTGACTAATGTCAACCTATACGGAAAGTATTATTATTTTCTTACTAATACTAGTTTATCAATAGAAAGTGTTATCAAATATATGTATAGTAATAATTCCTGCAGGAATACTCTATACAGTAGTTGTGGCTTTCATAAATTATTGACAGGACAAAATTTATTAATAAAACTCTGTATGTTATTTTGTTTTACGGTTGTGGGAACAAGAAATATTATAGTGCTTTAAATAATAAATTAAAAAGTATTAAATTCACACTTGTATCTTGTTATAGCTGATCATCAATATTAAAAAAAAAAATTATAATTTATAGAGAAAGCCATACAAAGGAAATTAAAATTAAATATCTTTAATTTGAAGACTCGTTTTAGAATGTGATTTTAATCAAATGCATTATATATATATATATAAAATCATAGTTTTTAAAAATGCTCTTGATTGCTTCAAAATATATATTAACATTTTAATTTCTACACATACAAACCAAGTTTCTAAAATATATTTGAGTGTTGTTAAGTATTATTATTATTATTATTAACACCGTGTCTTACTACCCGTTCGGGTTATACGCACTTACGCTTATGTGTAATGGTAGGGTGATTGTGAGATGAAATGGAGGACCTATTGGTAATCAGATAAATCTGTGCCGGGACCGAGGATTGAACCCCGGCCGCCAGCATAGAAGTCTGACACCTTACCCCCTAGACCACCGGGTCACCTCCCTCCTAAAGTATGTTACGTAATTTATGAATGATGCCTCGTTGGTTCATTACTTTAATTCATTTGGTAACGTGTCTGCTTATTAAGTTAAGGGTCTCTGGTTCGATTACCGACATGGTCGTAAAATGTATTATGAGTGAAATGTGTATTTCCCCTTTTACAGTGATTAATTAATGGTTGGGGGCTGGATGTTGTGTCTGTTCTAGATTTAAATTATTTTATAAATCACCTGCTTCGGTGACCACATGGTCTAAGGCGTTATTCTAGTGTCAGACTAGACTGTCGTTTGCAGGGAGATCGGGGTTCGAGTCCCAGTCGGGTGTACTGAGGTTGGTTTCCCCTCTCCCACAACACAAATGTTGTTACACTTCCTTTTAAATCAACCTTCCTTCTCCCTAACACATTTGCGTGGTTAGTAGCCCGAACAGATAGTAAGACATGGTGCTAACAAAATCTAGGAGACGCCTATATACGCTATTAAGTGGATTATGACCCGCTTCGATGGCTGCATGCTCTATCACGCTAATCTCGTGTTGTACTAGACTGCCGAAGACGGGGAGATCGAGGTTCGATCTCGGTAGGGTGCACTGAGGGTGTTTTTCCTTAATGATTTCCCACTCTCCTTCCACGCAAACGCGGGAAGTCCAAATTGTGATTGTGAAGGTGCTGGCAACGCCAGAACATATGATTCTGGAATGTCCTGAAAAGGAGGAGATCAGGAGAGAACTGGAAGAGTGCCTCAATCGGAAGACAGTTTGGACAATGATCATGAATTAAAAGGAATGCACGCAGCTACAGTAGCCCCATGGCTTCTTTGGTGCTGAATGACAGCTTTAAAAAGTTACCAGACCAAATTACGTATCCCTACGCCAAACCAAATGATCTGCAAACACATGTGTTTAGCAGCTGTCACTTTTGACAGCCAAAATTTAGGCATCTTCCTAAATGTTGACTGTCATAAGTTAGCTATGAGCTGTCAGTCAGCACCAATGAAGCCATGGGGCTAATGTAGGTATCTTAGTGGACAAAGTGTCGAAAGAAGAGAAAGAAAGATACGTTCGGGAAATGTTGTTGAGGAGGGTTATTGCTAACCGCGCTGAGTGACAAAGAGAGGGTTAATCAGGTGGAGATGACTCTAGCTGAGTTTCAGATACCTCTGGAGTAACTACTAGTGAAAGTGAAGTGTAGTTGTAACGGAGTAGGTAGGGAGATAGTGTCTATAGTACACAAAGCACATCCAAATTACAGGTGACAGAAGAACCTGGCAAGCAGAAGCAACATGATTAGACTAGCGGCAGTGCGTCTGGAAGGGGGATCGTCCCGTTTCCAGTCGCTGAGGTGACTCTAAGAAAAGGGACGGCCCACCCGAGAGTCAACGTGTGGCACTCGAAATCCGGGAATATGACTCAAGAAGATGACGGAGCTCAGCCCGAGGAAATCCAGCTCCATACTCTTGGGAACAAGAAAGAAGAGAAGAGGGCAGCGGACGGGCGTCTGAGATCATCGGAAGAAGGGACAGTTGCAAATGAAGACAACGTGCGCCAGGAAGGACCAAAGCAATATTAAGAAATATCATAAGAAAATGTATAAAAATACTTTGTTTAACACTAGAGTAATGTAGGCTGGTTCTAGGATAAACCAGTTATTAGGATAGATTAAGGAAATGATTAAATATTATTAGATTAGTATAGATTTAGTTTAGGATTCTACGCCAGTGGTTTCACTAGTAGGTAGCCGGAGCTCCATATTCGATAGGGCGCCTCCCCAGGCGGCGGATGGGGGAACGCTTACTACAACTGGAGAGTGCCCGGTGCTTAATAGTAACGGTGAGCTTAGTGAGTACCAGGTGTTCACTGGTAAAGGTGAGCTCAGAGAGTGCCTGATGTTCATTGGTAAAGGTGAGCTCAGAGAGTGCCAGGTGCTCACTGGTAACGGTGACTGGAACTTCCTTTAAATTAAGCCTTCCTAATCCTTAACCCATTGCTGTAATTAGCACATAGGCATATAACCTGAATAGGTAGTAATACGCAGTGCTAAATAAAAAGGGAACTATGATCCCTCGCCAATAATAAAAATATAGCATTTTTAACTAATATTTGGTTCACTTACTTTGTCCGCCTCTCTTTAGTTCGTCGAGTTTCCTGTACAGGAAGTCCCCGAACTCGGGACTCCTCTGACGCAAGTCTTGTATAGTCGAATTGACTAGTTGGTTGCCACTTATGCTGAAGTTAACCAAGGTCATGTCCTCGTGTTTGACATTAAACGAGTCCTCGCACACTTGGATGACCCATGTCATGACGTCTACGCTGTTCCATTTCGTGATAGGCTTTTCCTTGTGACCAGAGAGAGCGATATCGACCGGGACTTCTGTAGAAACGAGGACTAGAACTCAGACAACTGAATATGGAAGAGAACATTATAGGACAGTGAACGTCTGGTCAAGTTTGGGACAGTTATTATTAGTATTATTATTAGCTCCGCGTCTTACTACCCGTTCGGGTTATACGCACTTACGCTAATGTGTAATGGTAGAATGATTGTAATATGAAATGGAGGACCTACAGTTTAACGTGGAATCCGAACCACGGTGGAGGCCTGGCATTCCACACAACCGCAAGATGTCTTGTCAGAGGTGAAGGAAGGGTTTGGTAATCATTTAGGACTCTTTTATATCACTATATTTTATCTATTTTTTTCAAGCAGATAAATTAGAGATGCAGCCGAAATGGTTTGATGGATTTGTTCAAACTTGTAATTAAATTTTATATCGTTTTAATCCACGGTATTTGTTTTATTATAATTCTCGTCCTCAAATTAAAGGTCGTTTGCTGGTGATTGATTTTTGATATTTTGTAATTTAAAAAAAAATATCTTTATAAATTCTGTTTAAAATACATATCTGAAGAAAGTTTCATGTGAGTATCAAGATAAAATGTTTATTTTTAAGAGAAAAAATTTACTAAGGTGTAATTTACTAATGGCTGATTTTAAAAAAAGATTATGCCACAAACTATTATCTTCTATATTAATAAAAAAAGAATAGTTTGTTTGTCTGCCATGAGGATTGTGGGCTAGCTACAGAACGCAGAGGTCAGAAATTAAAATATTAGTAGATTCTGTGCACGAACATGTGCACCTTGAAGTTGAAATTTTAATTTTCTAATATATATTTTTTGAAATTTATTAAAAACTGTGTCAGAATAAATAAAATAAAGAGATATGTTTATCTATGTTTGAGGAATAGATAAGCGTTGCCAAACAATGCATTGCGTGGTTAACCCGGGCAACGTCGGATATTTTTGTTAGTATAGTATATAAAGTGTGTACGATTTTTTATGGCCGTATTTTTAACTAAATAAACCTTGAGTTAAAGAAATTATTCAAATTAATTATGATAATAATAATGTCGTAAAACCGATAGCAGGTTAAATTGTTTTTTTGTTTTTTTAAGTTCTTCATTGGTGTACTAGGCAACCATGCCTTTTAACATCCCTTATGTATCGCAATCACTATTGATTTATTTTTAAATGCAAGGTGGTATTTACTTTTGATAAACTTTAGCCATATTATTGGAAAAAAAATTCCAAACATCTTATAACAAGCATGGAAAACAAAGTTTAAAAAACAACCCCACCTGACAAAATTAAGCTCTTCGGGGCTTTTCTGCTGAATACTTCTCTACCTTGCAAAGCTGCTATGCAGAATCGTATTCAAATATTTACCTGTAATAGTTCAAAGAGAAGACCCCTGTCAGGAGATTTTAAGGCATTTTATATATTAAATCTTTTTTTTTTAAACAATTCGTAGGGTTTTAAAACCTAATTGTGATTTCTAGTTCTATTAATATTTTGGGCTATTAGGGGGCATTCAAGTATTACTTAAGCACCTTATGGGGGAAGAGGGTTCAAGCTGTGCTTATTTTTGCTGACAAGGGGGGAGGGGGTCAAAACAATGCTTATGTAAGACAGAGAAAGATGGGCAAAATTGAGGGAGGGTGCATCGCAAGCCGCTTGAACTTCTTGAAAGTGTTGAGACGTGGATTCAAGGACCTTTGTCATCGGATTAAATGGAATTTAAGGTGTTTTTTTTTATAAATATAATATTCGTGTATTCACTAATATTTTTTTTATAATTTCAATTAAAAGTAAATTAAAGTTTTAAACTTTCTTAATGTTATAACATGTTTTAATTTTGCCTGTTCAATAAATTTATATTCATTATATACAAGTGTTAATTGTCAATTATTTCGCCATATTGATTTACACCTCTATGTTAATAATTACAAGTAATTTATAAATTGCATTAATTTTTTTATCATCGTGTCTTACTACCTAGGCCTATTCAGGCCATAGGCAAAATTGCACGTAAAAAGATAATGGTTATTCCTGTGAATAAATGAAAATATTTTACGAAGCTTACGTAAGCAAGAGGGGGGTGTCAGGCTATTTTTGGTTACAAGGGGGGTGGTTAAAAATGGCCAAATACGGTATGTGCTTACGTAATACTTGAACGCCCCCTTAGTCTAGGCATTGAGGAGGGATGCAAAAATACATTATTAGTAATAATTTTGGAAGGGTTTGATCCCGAAAACCAACCCCTTAACCACCTTTTTTTTAAGACCCTAAATTATAAACAGCTAATTATTGACAAATGGGTGAATTAAAGCTGGTTTATGGACTGATACAATGAATGACAAATGAACGAATAACAGGTTAATTACTGTCGAATGATTAATAGATAAGCTATTTACTGGCGATTAATTGATTTCAGTTGATTGATTAACATGTTTTTTGACTGGTGGATTACTGGCAAGGGATTTATGGACAGGCAATGAACTGGCGACTGATGATTGTCAGGTGGTTGATTTTCATACTAATGATTGGCAGGTCATTAACCAGTAAAATATTTATTGGCAGGTAGTTTAATTACAGGTTTTTTAACTGGAAAGTGATTGTTTAACATCAATTGGCTGATGAATGTTTGATTAGAAAGTTATTGATTGTTATGTGATTGATTGTAAGATGGTTTATTAGTGGATTATTGACTGGAAAGTTATTGATTAGCAGATAATTTATTTACAGGAACTGTAAAATGTATTGTTCTTATTGAAAATTACTCAGCTAAAGGTAATCGTGGTTTGTTAACTCCCACGTTTAGTACTCCAATTTTGCTAAACTTTTGCCGAAATAAAACGTAATGTACGGATGGTAAATATTTAAAGTGTCTTCTGAAACGGTGTTTTATCTGTTACTAGCTGGTGTACCCATTCTTCGCACGGGGAATCTATAAAGAAGCTTTTGTTATTTTTAGTATATAAAAAACTACAGGTATTAGTAAACAAATATTAGATTATGTTTAAATACTAATCCTTTATTGGTTTGATTTGTGATACAAAACGGGAAAGTCGGCTGAATAATACACAATGTCAAAATAAAGATATAATCTAAACATGTTTTAAAAGCTGACATTTATTTTGAATGTTAAGTTATAACTTCTCTATACACAATACTTTGCACTCTTGCCTGTTGAGGCTGATGAAAAAGAAAAAAAGGGAGTCACAGCATTGGCCTAAATAATTGGTTGGGTTGTAATCAAATCCAATAAAAAACATTTTAGAATTTTTTTACCTCATTTATTCCGTTTATCCTTTTTACCCATTTTACCCATCTTGTACGTTTTGTTTCTTTTTCCCTCGGTGCCCTATTAACCCCTTATACCCGTTCTACGCTCTTTACCCTTTTACCCTTTATATCCGTTTACGCTTTCTACCCGTTAACATGGTTAATCCTTTTTCTCTTTTCCTCCCTTTTGCAGATTTTTATCTTTTGATCTTTTTTTTACATTTTATTCGTAACCATTTAACCTTCATACCCTTTCTATGATTTACTTTTGCAGATTTTACCATATTTACTCTTTTTGCACTTTTTATCATTTGTACCCATTTGTGCTCTTTTTGATATTTTGATCATGTTTGGACATTTTTTCCATATTTACCCTTTTGGTCTTATTGCTCTTTTTCAATATATTTATTTTCTAAAATTTGTGGTCCTTTTGCTCTTTTACTTTAGGATAAGAAGTTATAAAAATATTAGAATGTTTTAAAGGTGAAAATGTATTAATGCATCAAAGCTATGCACTAGAAATAACTCCCAACATTTAATAATTAATTTCATGGCGACATAAGAAGTATAATTTGTTGTAGATACCAAACTCCTCTTGTTTACTCTCCATGGCAATCCCAATTCATTTCACATTGTCAGTTTCTTATTAATTAAAAAATTCAAATCAAAATTTCAAAACTCTGATTTAAATGTCCACGTGATTGTCCACAGAGGCTACTAATATTTAAACTCCACATCTCTCCGTGAGGTAAATATCGCTTTACCATCATGATAGACAGCTACACAGACTCTTCATGTGATTAATATCGATTCCCATGAGATGTATAAGTTATATTATATCTAACCAAGCTTTTAGCTTACTCCATATTTACTAAGAGTATAATACATACCCTCTAAGATAAGTGTCTTATTTAGAGCTGTTGATAGAGCATCCCACATGAAATACATCCCGCTAGAAGATCTGAAACATGGACAAAGAAACCATTCATGTACATCCATAGATTAATTAATTATTGGCGTAGAGCGATAAAATGTTGCTTCAATGGAACAAAGTTCCAATCTTACAACTATAAGTCATAATGGTGGTGAAATTTAAATTGCAACAGAAATTAAAGCTTGCATTTAGTAAGTGCTATGTATAAATTATTGATATCGTTACTTAGGTAGCTATAAATAGCATCTGCTTTCACTGTGAGTTTCGGGTGTATACCATTACTTCGCAAGTCCATTACATCGCGTTTTGGGAACAAATACATTGCAGGTCCATCACATCGCATTTCCCCCACCTCTCTATAACCAGCCAACCCTACTCTGACGTACAACCAATAGGATTGAAGGGGCGTATATATACAAATACATCCCATGTCCACTACATCGCGTTTTTGAACAAATACATTGCAAGTCCAACACGTCGAATTGTAACCCCTCCTTTATTTATATCACAAATAAAAGTCAGGTTGGTCACAAGAGAGTTTATTTATTTCCAATAAAAACAATAACAAAACTCGATGAGAAAAGAGTGGGACAAGCCCAGAGATAGGCGCCGGCAATACAAGGCCATAGTAAACAATATATAATCAAATAATGGGGGACGACCCCAAGTAATAAGATGGCCGCCAAGAGGACCCACAACATTAACAAACATTCAAATTGACGTTCATAGTAATCTGTAATGCATAATGATAATAATTTTAATGTAGCAACAATAACCCGCATACTAGCAATAAACACAAGACATAGACTATTCGCCATCGGCGACTCCCCAATAACTTATGAACAGGAGTGAGTTCTCAAAATGGGTTACCATCACAGCCATTCTAAGGCTCAAAAAATGGAACCAAGAGCCATTATACAGATACACTATAAAATTGAATAACCTATCTATTAACAATACTAATACACTAAGAGCGTGGGCACGCGGCCACAGGTTTGCCCAACCAAGTTCAAATCAATGGAAATCCAGCCTCCCAATAACGACAATAACTTGACCTTTCTACATGATTTTAACCAAGTACTCAAAAGGTACAAAATAATTAATATCCCACACATCAAACATGGCGGTACCTATGGTTCCAAAACAATCCGTGAAGCGGATGGGATACGTTAGCCTAAAAGGAAATGTCCCTAAGTCCCAAACTGTGCTGCCATGACTTCTACAAAAATCGCAGTTCCGACATATAATAAATAAAGTTAAATCATGAAATGATATCGTCCGAAACGTAATTTAGAATACATCGTTGCCCAAACAGAATTTTGATATAAGTAAATTAAATATAAATAGACACAGTGAGTCTCACCTAGAGAATGCGGAGAAATGTGTGTCATGGCTTTAGAGTCCTGCCATTATATACACTAAGTCAGAGTCACGTGGTTTCACAGCGCGGGAAGCAAGGCAGGAGAAAGGGAGAAGGGGGGGTGGGTGCACTGTTCTAGAATGCCCTCACATATTCTGGGCGAGATCTCAAATCTCGCGCCACCCGACTGGCCGTTGATTTCACTGCACTGTCACTGGCGCGCACGGATCTGCGCATGTTGATCGTCTCATATTTTATTTTCTGGGGTGGGGCGGCTTAGAGGTGTAACTTTGGTCAAGGTTCCTCGTCTCAGTTGAAAACATGATGTGTTTGTGTGGGGAACCTATGTAAAAGACTGAAGCTGGATGCCCCACATTGGAACGCCAATTGTAAAAGCCTTAAATACTGGTTGCCCCTTGTTGGACGTCAATTGTGACGTACTGCTGGAATGCCTTCACGTTGAGCGCCATTGTAATGTACTAACTTCACTTTGGTTTGAAGAATTTATATATTACAAATAAATGTTTTCGAAAATAGATACTTTTGTAT